>CAOKZL010000683.1:1057500-1297580 GCA_948472985.1 Iguana delicatissima
GGCCCTTTCATACTACAGAATTACAGTACTGATTCCACTTCAACTGCTATGGACAATACCCTATGGAATCCTGGAATCTACAGTATGTGGAGACACTACAGTTCTCTCTGGCTGAGAATCCTAAATACCCCTCCTTAAACTGTAAATCCCTGGATTTCATAGGATGTTGCCATGGCAGTCAAAGTGGCATTGCATTGTAGCGTTATAAATGTGAGGAATGAAAGCGTCCCAGACAGAACAGAAAAAGCACCTAGTGTGATACGCTGGAAAGATGCTGCCAGCTATAGCAGGCAATACTGAGCAAGCTGTAGCAGCATTCTGAGTTGGTAGAGGCAGCTTTCTCTGCTCTCAGTAAAGTGTGGAAAAGCAACTTTATTGCACCACAACTCCTAGAATCCTTCAGTCAGCATAGCCACTGCTAGTTCTAAGGATCCTGTTTTAGTGAGAACCGTAATGTTTTGGATCAAGAGTGGACAATGCCTTGCATACTGAAGGTCCCAGGTTCAGCCTTTGCTTTCCAGGGCCCTTTTACTCTACAGAATTATAGTGTTATTATTCCATTTCACCTGCTATGCTGTAGGCAATTTTGTATTGGGGCAATTTTACCCCATGAAGCAGGCTGCACTGCTGTGAGTTTGGCTCAAAACCAGAATGCAAAATTTACTTCTGGTTCTAATTTCAGGGGGATTTGGTGTGAACATTGGACTATGACCTGTTGTTGCTGTTTTGTGCCTTGAAATAATTTTTTACTTATAGAGACCCTAAGGTGAAACTATCATGGGGTTTTCTGGTGCTGAGAGTGTGTGACGAGCCCAAGGTCAGCCAGTGAGTTTCAATGGCTGAGTAGGGAATCGAACCTTAGTCTCTGGGGTCATAGTCCAATGGTCAAACCACTGTACAAGTGTGTGCAGTTTGGCAAAAGCCAAAACTATTCAAATATTCAAATATTTAATCTTTGTTAGTCACTCTTATGTGATTAACCAAATCCTTTTGGGAACCAGAATGTTTGTGTTTGATGAGGATATAGTTTGTGTGTGTGTGTCATAATTCGTGAAAAGGGCATGCCATAATATTTTCCTTAGGAATGGAAGAGTGGAAGAATTCTGGATTGTAGTTATGTGGGAGTTCACAAAATAATTCACTGCACTTTAATATAATAGTTACATGCAGAAAAGGCTGGTACTCTGTGATTCTGTGGCTTTCATAAAAAAAAAAGTGATAGCCTCAGCAGACTGAAAGAGATATAATTCTTCTTATCACATATGATGTTTATGTTAAAGAATCAACAGCCTAGGAAATGCCAACAGTCTGTTATTTTATTATTCCAATGGTAAAACCATATATTGGCTAGTATTCTGTTGGTTAGTCCCAACAAGAGTAGGCTCATTCAATCAACTGTTGAATGTTAAGTCAACATGAAGGTAAATCTTATTGTTTCAGTGGGTCTACTCTAGTCAATGCTAACAATAGAATTTAGGTCATTGGAAGGCAAGCAGAAAAGCGTGTCACCTCCAGAGTCAGCCACAGCACTTTTACAGCAGTTTTGCTGTGAGTCCTACTGTCTACTTGGCCTGCCACATAGCCCTCAGTATTTCATGTAGTTTGACCTGTATATCACATGGATCTGCATCAAAACTTCTTCCTTCTCCCGGATTCCACCCATTAATCTTCCAAGCTTCATTGCATAGTCTAGCTCTATTAAATATCTTGTTTGATTCCTTGCAAAGACCTATATGCTAGTCTCTAATTCCACTAGTTTAGATACATACCCAGGGATCAAACTTGAAACAGTGTTGACCCTCACAGACATATAGGAACAAATATGCATCTAGGTCAGTACACTTTTCCAACAGATTTATACAAAATGTCTATAGAATACTCAAGTCACATCCACAGTGCTAGCCTTGCAAGGAACTTGGATTAAAGAGCAGCTCTCTCCCATTTGGTACCCTCCATTTGTGTCAATCTCCAGCCAGTATGACCAACTACCATGCTAGATGGGAATGACAGAAGTTGTAGCCCAACATGTCTGGAGGGTTCTGGGTAGGGAAAGGTTGCAAAAAGATTATTCTAATGAATCTCTTATTTCCTTTTTAACCAGCTCGGCCCTTTTCTGGAACTTGGAGAAAGGTAAGTCTAGGTTGCCTAGCAACTGCACAATATAGCCATCCTCCCAACACATATATAAAAATGACTGGAATGGAGCAAAACAGCAAGACAGTAGCACTACTGATGTGAATTCGGGATTGTCTGTGGAAGCAAAGCTACATGAAAGGGACACACGGTCTCACCTAGGGTGTGCCTTAATGGCTAGAGTCAGGCAACAGCAGAAACATGTGAACAGGTGGGTGGGAAATTAAGAATCAACTTTATTTGTTTAGATCACCTATCATCTAGGAAGATAACCATGTTTTTTACATTGTGATATTTAATTTGGTTACCTTGTTTGCATTTAAAATTAAAGCTGGTTCTCTATTTGAGTTGTAGGAAAAATAAGCAAGCAGTATGAAGAACAGGTATCATTTGTGAGTTTAATTGTGGACTGCCTTAAAATATTCTGTAAGAACTCATAATGTCACTGTAACTTTTAGGCTTTTTGCATTTAACTCTTTGAATGTAACTATTGTTCAAATAGTGGATAATGCGTCAAAGCACATGGCCTAAGCATAAAGAAAATAAAAATAAAAGAGTGCTGCAATCGGAATTATTGATAATAAGTAATTGAAAACTTGTCAGCAAGTCACAAGGTAAAGAGAAACCAAGTAACCAAAAACACACAACAGAGAACAGGTGCTGCCTAAGAAATATTTCATGGTATTTTGAAAATATTATCAGTCAGTCAGAATGCTGATTTATCACTCAGTTTGATCATAACAAAACATGAATGTAATAAACACTCACATGCTTTAATCAACAAACAGACCAGTTAAGGATTAACAGATTATTGTCCGGGGTACTTAAAACACAAAAAACTAAAACAAAATGTGAACTTAAATGCATACCTGAAATATTTCCTATTGATTTGAAGTAGATTTATTACACTGTAGTAAAACTACCCTGTAATCTGCTATAATATATTGAAGAACAAAAGGTTCTACAAAATATAAAAGGAATGAAATGTATCATGATCAAAAATTACAGCATCAATAACCTGCTGTTCTAAACCCACTTACCTGAAACAGTGTCACTGAATAAATGCCTTGAATGAATAAATGAATGAATGAATGATAAATCTACTTGATATTAGAAGAGGAGGAGGAGAAGAAAAAAAAGTACTAGTAGTAGTGGAGAATGACGAGAATGAAGAAGAACTGTGTCAGCAACTACTTTAGGCTTTGCGTGCACATTTCTGGGGTGAGCCACATTGCAAAATGTCCCCACTCACTCGCCAGGGACCATACTAACAACCAACAAATACTCCCAGAATGCCTGTAGCAGTAGGAAATTGGGCAGCAACTGTTATATATACTCTCCCACCACAAAGCATATCATCCCATCCTAGGTAAGTCTTTGTATGTCTCCTCTTCTTTCTGGAATGGAACAGAAGTCTGGAAACTGGCCAATTAACATGAGTATCGTAATGCTGCTAATTTGGCAGGTGCAGTGGGTTGCAAAAATACCAATGGGTGCATAAAGGCAGAGCATGGGCTTTGTGTTGCCCAACCCTGAATGTGTATTGCTTTTCACACATCAAGCTCCAAGATCTGCTTTTTAAGCAGCAAAACAATATGGGAAAGAAAGAATGAAGGGGGCTGGAGACAGTGTATGTGACAGAGAAACAGAGAAAGAACATTGCAAAGGAGCAATGTTTCATATGGCGCTCTCTCACAGTGCCCATTAGGTTGTTAGATTTGTTTGCTTGTTTATCAGCCAAAGATTTATTATGATCCCAGACTTGCATAAACACAACTAACCCCAAACTTGAAAGATTAAATCTGCCTTCTCTCAAACATATCCCTGTTCCATTTACAATAATGCTGCAAAGCCTTCACTATGATATTGGTTATTTATAGGAAAAAACACATCCAGTTAAGGCATTCCAACTGTTCATTTTTCCCCCAGAATATATGTTGCCTAATAAATTCATCTCCATATTCTGGAGAGGAAACTTCTGTATCTTTTTAGATTTTTTCACCTCTTGTAGAATGTAGCTGCAACAGCAGTTCATAAGCTATCTAACTCAGTTCTAATTTCAGCTCAGCATCCACACAGATGCAAATAAAATTTATCCTTACGATCCCAAAATTGCAAGCCCAGGTGGTTGGGAGGGGAGATGAGAATTGGGGTAAGATACTGTAAATGACAACAGCCCTAAATGCAGTCTACTGTTAATCCTGTTATGTCCATACTGTGGTAATATCTTTATTAGACTAACCAAAAGGCACAAATACCTCTGTACGTGCTTTCAAGTTTCCTTATCAGGCAAGGTTTCTTTTTTTCTTTTTCTTTTTCTTTTAATAGATAGGACAAGATGAGGAATGATAATGTTCAATCCCATAGTCATCGTGTCATTTTGAGAGGGTATACCAAGAAGAGCCTACACTATTCAAGTAGGCAATGAGGCACCCTTCCAAAGGCCCTGGGCCCATGGGAATGAGAAAGGCCAGAAAAGAACAGTTACTACATTTGATTCTCCATTTGAGAATATCTAAAACCTGACTGCAAAGGTTAAAGGCCGCTTTATAGGAAGAGAACAGGAAGCTCCTTAGCTTCTACTTTGTCAGATTTAGAGATGTGTTTAGCAGGTTAGGCATAGCATGTCAATAGGAGCCAAACTGATTAGTTTTACTTCTGGTTGGAAGAAAAAGTCTTTCAAAAAATAAAGGCCTAATTTAACACAATGCAAACTTCTCTTTCTCCAGAGTACGCTCCTACTGCTGCAAAGCTAAATTAGGCATTCTTTAAGGAGCAGCTGTGCTAAACACAAGACAAATTCCAGAGTTGATCTATTGATAATACCTTTATTAAAACAATCAAAAAGTACAAAGATCTCTGTGCAAGCTTTTGAAACCCGGTTCTTGACAGGGCACAGGTTGGTGTAATTAAGTTACATCTTAAAAATACATATACTTTCACATTTAGAAATTTAGAATTCAGCATTTTGTTCTGACATTATACATATACATTTCAGTTATAGGGTTTTGTGGGGGTTTAATTTCCATGAGCCATAAGATGCTGTGTTTTATTTAGGTAAGGAATAGTATGTTTTTATTTTTATAATAAAATATAAGCATGATTTTTGCGTACATAAAAAAGTTGAATGGCTCAGTTGCTTCAGTGACCCACTCTGCAGTACCATATGGATTGTTTCCATTTTATTACTTATTTATTTCATTATTTAGATCCCATCTTTCTCCTTGCACAGGACTCAAGGGGCTTTACATCCAATTAAAAACAAGGTACATTTAAAAAAATACTAATTACACAAAAGTAAAATAAAATAAAATGGAACCTAGAATTCTATTAAGAACACAAAGTTAAAACAGATTAAAGTATAATTAAAACACAATAAAAAAGATAAAAGCACAGATTCTTTATAAGTAAAGTCTGCCTAAATAAAAAAGTCTCTGTCTGCTGGCTGAGAGGAGAGAAGGAGACCAAATATACATTCTATGGGAGGGAATTCACTACCTGGGAGCAGCCACTTTTTAAACTCCTTCAGCCAAAAGACTCTTAAACCATGGGTGCTAAATTTTAAAATGACATGTCTTGTTTCTAAAAGATCATAGATGGTTCTTGAATCTTTTGGATTAGTCTTAATAAAGTTCTGCTGATATCATAGAATCAGAAAGTTGGAAGAAACCACAGGGGCCATCCAGTCCAACCTCCTGCCATGCAGGAATACACAATCAAAGCAGTCCCAACAGATGGCCATCCAGCTTCTGTTTAAAAAACCTCTAAAGAGGGAGATTCCGCTATATTTTGAGGCAGCGTATTCCACTGAGGAATTGCTCTTACTGTCAGGAAATTCTTCTTAATGTTTAGGTGGATCTCATTTCCTATAACTAGAATCCATTGTCTTCTGTCCTAGTCTCTGGAGCAGCAGAAAACAAGCTTGCTCCATCTTCCATATGACATATTTTCAATATTTAAACATGGCTATCTTAACCTTCTCTTCTCCAAGCTAAACAATACCCAGTTCCCTATGCTGTTCTTTTTAAGGCATGGTTTCCAGGCTATTTACCATTTTGTTCACCCTCCTCTGGACATGTTCCAACTTGCCAATATACTTCCTGAACTGTGTGCCCAAAATTGGACATGGTACTTCATATCAATAACACAGTCTCTGTACTACAGCCATCATGCTGCTTGGCCTCGGGGGCTACTGGTAGATCCACTACCATAAGGACAACAAATCTACTTGTGATGTTACTGCTGCTTTTCTCTCACCTGCTCCAAGTTGAATGGAAGATCTTCTGGCGTTGAATCTCTATAATGATAGGATACACTACTATCAGGGTGCCTTTCAACTTGAAACTTTTGAAGGAGGAATGGACTAGGTTGATTAAGGTAGCTCTCCCAGCTATCCCTCCTTGGCTTCAATCCTGAGATTTAAATCAACATCTGTTCACTTGGTCCTTGGTCAAGTTTTCCATCTCAGTTCTTTAATACAATAGTGTTGTCATTATGGTGGTGGTGGCGGAGGTGATCTTCCCCTCCTCCTCCTCCTCCTCCGCCAACATTTCCCTGTCCCACACAGGGGGAAAATAAGATTTGTGCAGGCAAATAAAACATTATAGTTTCATATCAAGAATGAGCTCACAAATATAGCTAATTCCAACAAGTGAAGTGAATTCTGAAGACATCACTGGAGAATACCAAAATTCATTATTCTCAGAAAGCAATCACACATGCTTTGGCTAAAACTGGGGACGAAAAAAAGGGAATGAGAACTAGTAGCACCCAATAGAAGAGATGAAGAAAAGAGACAAAGGCCATTTCTGCCATATGGCCCCATCCTGGCATGGGCTAAAACTGGGGAGAAAAAAAGAAAAAAGGAATGAGAACTAGTAAGACCCAACAGAACAGATAAAGAGAAGAGACAAAGGCCATTTCCACACTATGGCCCCGTCTTGGCATGGATTGGTCCGTGATGCATGCTACCACATGACATTGTCGCTCCTGTCACATCCCCAGCCATCACAATTGCATGTTATACTTTTAGCAGAAAAAAATCCAGCAATAGGCCCCTTTTGTATGATCCTTGTGTCGGTTGGGGTGTGCAGGAAGGGTGGAAATGCTATCAAAGTTCTTCCTTCCTCAGTGCAGCACCGGAAGAGGCTGGTTGCACTGTAGAGGGAAGAAGCGTGTCTGGAATGCTGCCATCTACCAGCAGCCGGCCAAATGAGGAGGGGAGCATTCGGAACATGCTCCCATCCCAACAATGGTACTGCCGGGATGACGCTGAGATGTTGCAGAATCTAGGTACGGTGCAGAAAGGGGCCAAGTCTCAGGATGTTGAGAAAAATTATTTTATTCTTCCAATTAGCTTAATACATTTTGGCCGAGTTATATTTAATGGCCTTTTTCAGGGGAATGCAACTTTAAAACCTTCTGCAGGGATTCCAAAAAGAGTGTTTTCCAAATCAGTTGCTAGGCATCTTAGAAAACATTCTTTTTTGAAATCCCCGCAGGCAGTTTTAAAGTTGCATTCTCCTGAAAATGGCCATTAAATATTATCAGGGCAAAACATGTTGGGCTAATCTGAAGAATAAAATCATCTTTTTTAAACGCCCAGAAACTTGGTCTTTTCTTTACATTTCCGCTACAGCTGGGGAGAGTCTGGATGCAGCTTGCTAATATCATGAATGCAGCTCTCTCCAACAAGTCAAGCATTGAAATAGAAAAAAATTAATACAAATACTGTTAAAATCAGTTACAGAGGCATAAGTAAAATATATATGTAAAAATTATTCACTATATACACTGAAAATATCCACAGAATTAAAAACCATTTAAAACAAATCCATTAAAAGGCAAAGATAAAACTCATCAAACAACACGTTCTTAAAAGAGTTTGCAGACACGATAAAAGACTGTGGCAACAAAAAAGTTTGCACTTGGTGATGGAAGGACAGCAAGGAGACAGCCATCCTATCCTCCCTAGGGAGGTAATTTCAAAGCCTGGGAGGAGCTACTGAAAAGGCGCTCCTCCACATATTCATGAAACATACCTACGAATCCTGAAAATCTGAGGCTCATATGGAAATATATGGTCCTTCAGATAACCTGAATCTGATCCTTATAAGGTTTTATGGGTCACAACCAGCACATTGTGCCTAAAATAAAAAAGGAGCTGTTGCAACATGGCAGTTGTATGCTACCTATAAACAGACTATTAACAATCCAGTTTCAGTTCTTTGGGCCAATGGAAATTTCTCAGCACTTCTCAAAACAGCCAACATAGAGTGCATTGCACTTATACAAACAGGATGTAGCTATGGCATGTGCCACTGTGGGCAAATCAAACATTTCCAGGAAAGGGTGCAGCTGGCACACATGTTTTGACTGAGTAGATGCATCCCTCGCCACTGCAGAAACCTGGGCCTCCAGCCTCAGGACTGAATCCAGAAATACAAAACTGCATTTTGAGGTGGCACACAATCCCATCCAGTACAGTCTAAATCCCTGTTTTTGACTGATCACAACCACTTCTGGATTAATCTTCAATTTATTTGTCCCCATCCAATTATTTGACCATATCTCCATCCTGACCAGAGACACTAGTTTATCACAGAATGAACATCCTTGGAATTAAATAGAAAGGAGAAATAGAGGTCATTCAAAGAAACAAAAGTGTATTTGAAAAACATAAAATAGTATTATATTTGTTGAGGTTAGCTAGATCCTATTAACACTGAACATCCATTTAAAAAACACCCTTTTACAGGCACCTAAATGCCCTAAAGGCACCAGATCCATCTGTTCTGGGAAGTTAAGCAAGGTCAGCTCTGGTTAGTACTTGGATGGGAGACCACCAACAAATACTAGGTGCCATTGGCTATATTTCAGAGGAAGGAACTGGTAAAGCCACTTCTTGACTATTCCTTGCCTAAGGCCATTTCCGCACTGGGATTTTAAAATGGTGCAGAGCGACCTCCAACAGAGGTCTTCTGCACCGTAGAGTGGATTGGGGTGGACTACTTTCTGTAGTTTCACACCTCAGTCCGGTTCTGTGCGACCAGAACTGGTCACGCAGCATGGTTTTTAAAAAGCACGGAGTGTGCAAAGCCGTGTAGGTCCGTCGCCTGGCTCCGGAGCAGATTTGCAGGCGCGCGCAAGTGCGTGCCTGCAGATCTTCTGAGGGTGGGCTTTTGGCTGGCGAGCTTCTCCAGTTGGTGGAGAGCCTCCACCAACCAGAAGCCACCATTTGGGACACCGAAGAGCTGTGGAGCGACGAACTCGCGCTGCTGCTCTTCGCGACAGACTCACCCGGACAAAGGAAAAATCCAGTGAGCTCTGTTTACGGTCGTTTCCCCCCGATGTCTGGAAAGGGCCTAAGAAAACCGTATGAAATTCATGGGGTCACCATAAGCTAACAGGGGACTTGAAGGCACATATACTCAGACCGTGTTAATACATCTTAATCACATTTGTTCAAACTAATCTAACCATTAGAACTTACAACAGATGTACACCTTAAACATCCAGAGGCTTACTAGCCTCCTGATTCATGAATAGAACTTCCATTAATGCTAGTAGAAGTTATGAACTTATATTGAGAGGAGAATGTATCATCTGAAGTTGATGATCACTTTAGACTAACAATGCAGCATTTTTCTGGGTGAAATATTTTTGGGAGATATATTTTCCTGTTTTTTCTCAGAAAACAGGTACTCAGTGACCTCTAAACTGTTTGTAATTTTAATGGTATTATTCTATTGACATATCCTAAAATTAGAATGTGCAGATTACAATTTTTTTAAAAAATTAAACCCATGTTTTGTCAACAGACTAATGACATTTTAACATAATAAAGAATGACTCAAGTTTCATCTCTCTTTTTTACTCCAAAATTAGGCAATGATGTTTTGGACAAAATACTAGAATGGCAGCATAAAAGTTTCCTAGTTTACTTATTAGTACAATCTGTAATTGGATGGAAACAGCTAGACTCAAGAATTTGTCTTACTGTAATGACTCTAATTTTTTAAAGATCGAAAATGAATCTGACTAGAAAATACCATTAAACTACCAACTTGGTTAAAATTTAAAGGGTAATTCACATATAATGCTTTTATTTAATAGCCCAATTTACAAAACGTCTAAAATTAATGCAGATCTTTTCAGGACAAAATCAGCTGTAACTGCACCAACTAATTTTTGCTCATTTGAACTGAATTATTAATAAGTGAGAAATATACCATATGTTCCCCAAAGAGCTGGATACATTTATTTCAAATAAAATTGCTGTGTTTGGTGGAATATAAGAGGTTTAAATGCTTTCGGAGAAATGGGTTACTTATATACTGATTTAATAGAGTATAAATCAGGCTGCATAATTAGGGACACAGCTGGTTCCTAACCTAAAGCTGGCAGCTTTTGTTGCTTAAGTTCCTTTATCACCTGCATGGATTTAATCAGCAATAATTTGTTCTTCTCATAGAGTAATACAAGTTAATCAATAATTTTGCTGTTTGTACTATTCCAAAAAATAGGGCTTTATGGCGGATTTAGGCTTATTTTATTTTACTTTTTATTTGGCTTGCCTTCATCTTCTGAGTCACTTCAAACATTTATGGTTTATTCTACTAATAAGGGATTAAAGTGTATAATTCTCAACAGTGAATATTTATCTGGCAACATTTACAAAGGGAGTGTTGCTTTAGCACCTCAATATATGGAAGGTTTCACATAATTTGTTTTCCAAGCTGCACAGCTATTTAAATTAAGACAAGCTATTGCTTTTTATACCATGTCAAGCATGCAAGATGACATCTCAGACAGGAGAAAGTCCAGTTTATTCCTGGAAAAATTGCTGTTAGCTATTTTAATAAGTAAGCAAGCAAGGCCATTTTCACTGGGGTAAAAGCCCGCAGTGCGACAACCGGAGACGGAGGTCGTTCACATCGCGAGATGAGCTAGCGTGGTTGCAAACGGTGAGGTGCAACACCTCCAACCGCTCTAGCCCAGCCGCAGGGGTGGCGCTGCAAGTTTTTTAAAAACCACCTTCCCAGGTGGTTTTTATCAAACTCGCCCGCACTAATCCGTGGCAACTCCCGGTGAGAATCTGCAGAGACGCAGTAGTGAGTCTCTGCAGATCTGCCCAAGGGCGGGCTTCCGGCTGGCGCGCTGCCCTGATTGGCGGAGCGCTGCCGGAAGCTGCCGGCTGCCATTTTGGGCGCCGCGGAGAGCCGCTGAACACTGCTGAGTGCTGCCGAAATTCGGCGGTGTGTGAAGTGGCGGAACCGTGTTCCCCGCAGGGACGGAGCAGGGACGGGGCAAACGCAAGCAGGTAAGCTCCGCTCCTGCGTGCGCTGCCCCGTTTCGGCCCCCCCACATGAGAAAAGGGCCAAGCAAGACTTCAATGTATTGCTTTGATCAGTCGCAGGGAGATCTGTGAGGGAAGGTATCAAGGGACACTTTTCATACTGGTCAACTGGCCAGAACTAGCAAGCCCAAAGGAGGCAGAGGTGGAGGAATGAAGATGTGGGACCAGAAAAGAGAAAGGATGGAGTTGAGTAGGTCAGGAATAGACAAAAAATGGGGTACTATCCCCTGTCATGCACTTATCCTCCCATCCACTTATTTTTTCTGCCACAGTAGCAGAAGTAACAGTGGTCTAATCAGCAGGGTTGACAAGCAGTTCAGTGGCACTGGGTGGGGAAACAGCATCCTTCATTACCATGGCGACCTGTGAAAAATGCATAACAGAGGCCATTTCTGCACTAGCCTGTTATAGTGCTATTATCCCACTTTCAACATCCTATGGAATCCTGGGGTTTGCAGTTTAGGGAGGATGTTGAAAGTGGAATGATAGCACTATAACAGGCTAGTGCAGAAACGGCCAGAGTATCTCAAAGAAAGCAACACAAAGTCACAAGGAAACAAGAGATAAAGGCCTGCAGATTCTGAAATGACACAGACAGGTGCAGGAGGGGATGAATGCTGCAACCACTCTCTTTGGGCAATGGTTTTCAGTTGTGCAGTTTTGGTGGTAGCTGAGATAGACATAAAGCTGGCTCACTTCCCATCTGCAAGTCAAAGGCATACTAATACACTAATAACAATCACCATTACCTGAGCTTCCTCTGCCCACCACCCTACGCGTGGATATTACCCTTTTGTTGAAAGCTCTGCTAAAGGAACCATCATGCACTGGGAAGCAGAGGGCTACTCTGGATCCCCGAGGACCCTCAAGGCCATATACTGGAATTCTAAGGGGCGACCAGAAGTGACAGCAATAGGGGAAAAAAATAGCATTTTAAAAAACCTTCTAGACTGGGCATATCTATCATCAGGTGTCAAAACATTAGTATAATCTTCTCTACTGCTGTATTCGCTACAAAATTATCCCTGTTTTTATTATTTCTGTTATTTATTTATTTATGCTCAGCATACTTTTGAACTACCCCTGCTTCTCCAATTCTTCGCTGTCCAAGCTCTAACTTATATGTTCATCTCATCATTTTGAAAGCCTGCTCCTCTTCTTCCATATTGGCCATTTCCACACTAGAGTGTTACAGCGCTATTATTTCATTTTCAACATCCTATGGAATCCTGGGGTTTGCAGTTTTGGGAGGGGCTGGCTGTAAATGGAATAATAGCGCTGTAACACTCTAGTGTGGAAATATCGTCAGCAAATGTCCCTGTTGCTGTTATCCGTCTCTAGTATCCTGTTTCCCTCCTTCATCTTTTCTTATCTTCTGCTTTGGAGTATTTCTGCTTGTCATAGACACCTTTCCTCCCTGGAGACTGTTATTGTGTCCCCCCCCTTTCTCTTCATTCTTATTTCCTTCTTACTAATCTTTCTTTCTTCCTCCTCTCTCTCTCTCTAATCTGCACACCTCTTGTCTTGTCCACCCTCTCTCCTCTGGCCAGTCAACCTCTTTCCATCCATTCCTTCCATCTCTTTCTCTCCCTGCAGCTTCCTTCCCAGATGGACATGCTGAACCATGAGGCAGAAGCTTGTGGACTTCCTTTTCCTCCCTTCTTTCCTGCTGTTCTTTGCTGCCTGACATACTTATGGTTGACCATGACAACTGTCACCTGTCTTGAAGGGAAACACTTTGGCATAGACAGCAGGCGAGGCCATGAAGGGGTGGGGAGAACACAGCGTAGGAACTCCTATATGATTATCCAAAATATGCCTGAAAAAATGCATTAAATTTCAAGTAGAAAAGGTTATTCTCTCAAGTAGAAAAAGGTTACTCTCTCTCTCACCCACTGTGTTTGTGTTACCACAAGTAATATTAATAACATCATCTCTGAGCATAAAATAAATAATTCTAAACACGATGTAGATCATGTAGCTCTTTCTCCTCCTCACAATCTGAGGCCCTAAACTGTAGTTTATTCAGCTCATGCATAAATCCAATGCGGGCAAAAAGATTTCAGTTAGCCTCACAGGAGGGCCAGCTCCAGTGTTTATGCTGAAACTTCTACACAGCAGACACAAATAGTTGTGTTCTCTCCCTTCTTGCTCTTCTCTTCTTCCTTTTTCCTAATAATGATAGCATACATGTGAATGCTCAAAGACCACAGCCATACTTATTCCTATTCTCAACTTTAAAGATCCATACAGAAAGTATTTCATGTTCTAGTCATGACATCATTGTTCATAACTTTCCTTCAGTATAACTGTTCCTATATAGTTATGAGAGAATATTTGGTACCATATTGTGACAAGACAAAACAAAACACTGAACAGTGAGTCTGTAAGTAGCTGGTTCAGAGAGAATGGTGTGTGTGTATGTGTGTGTATGTTGCTTGCTGTGTCTATATTAGATAAATGTGAGCATCTTTCTTGTAACACCAGTAAAATGTCTGATGTTGTGCAATGTATGTAGACTTATATATTACAGTGTCTGCTCCTATAGAGCCTTGCCACTAGTTAGTAAGACATCTGCAGTCAGGAGTGGGAAGGGATGGATGACACCTGCTTTCACTACAATGTTTTACTTCATCCAGTGCATACCTGACAGCCACTTGCTTTTGTGCAGAAAGCAAAATGGCTTGCTGTAAAACACTGTTCCCCATGATAAGAAATGAAAAGTACTCGGAGCCAACAAAAACTGTGGGAGCCTATCTCTGCCTCTATCTGCAGATCTACCGCAAGCTGTCCTAGGTAGTAGGATTCTTTTTATCCAGTAATTTGGGATGAAGACTGACTTGATGGATGATATTCATGAAGTGCTGGACAAGGGTATATGTCGCTATTGCATTTTACAAGTTTCTTGTTTGCTTTTAGCACCTTTCAGCATGGTTTTATTCTGAACTGACTTGCTAGACTGGGTAGTTACTGTTCTTTCCTTCTTGTAGGGTAAATTCTAGAAAGTGGGGTTTGGTGCCATATCCTAGACCTTTAGTCAACTGGATTCTGTAGTAGTCCCCTGTGGTATTTATCATCTTAAAAAAACACAGACACACACAAAAACAAACAAACAAAAACACACAAAAAAATGGTTCAGGCTGTTCAGATATTTTAGCTGTGATGTCATCAGGATGTGGACTATGATATCAGTAAACCTTTGGGAAGCGGTGGAGACTTTGAACCAGTGTCTGCAGTCAATGGCCATTTCCACACGGGGCGAGGGAATCGCCCCATGACACTACTCACTGGACTTTTGGGCTCCCCGGTCCGGTCGATGCTTCTCCAGAGCAGTGCGTGGCCACCGCTCCACACTGCTCTGGGGATGAAAATGGCGGCTTCCAGTTGGTTGAGGGTCTCGACCAACCACTGAAGCTCGCCAGCCTAAAGCCCACCCCTGGCAGATCACAGGCTCGCACCAATGCAAGCCTGTGAATCTGCATAAGGGCTTGCAGTGGCATGCTCTGCGCTTTTGAAAGACCTGTTTTTAGCGGTCTTTCAAAAGCACGCTGGACAACCACTTGGGGTTGTTCCGGAGCGGGCTGGGGTGCGGATCTATGTTAACTTGGTCCGACCCAGTCCGCTCCCAGGTGCAGACGTCCTCCCTGGAGGACGCTGTGCCCCATTTTAAAACCCTGTGCGGAAATGGCCAGTGATGGATTGGATACTGACAAATAAGCTGAAATTTGTTCTGGACAAGTTGAGAATGTGTTGAATAGAAATAGATTTGAGCTTGGAGCAAGAACACAGCATGTTTTAGGAGGAAACAGCTTTTGCCTTTTAACTTGGGTTCACAGTTTGAATGTGCTACAGGATCTGGCACTGTCCCTGGATGCCAGGTATTGATGGTGGTGAGAAAGTATCAGTTAAAAAGAAAGTATTAGTTTAGTGTGGTTTGCCAGATGTGACATCTCCTTATTAGAAATTCATATTTTAGTGACCACTAACAACTGCCACCTGTTGTTAACTCACTGCATGGTGCATGTAATAAGGATTGTATGGGATGTTTATTGACCACCATTTTTTTTCCTAGAACCAGTTCAAGGATCTAGCTCAGTGGTTCTCAACCTGTGGGTCCCCAGATGTTTGTGGACTTCAGCTCCCAGAAGCCCCAGCCACTATGGTCAATGCTCAGGGCTTCTGGGAGCTGAAGTCCAAACACATCTGGGGACCCACAGGTTGAGAACCACTGATCTAGCTTGACTACTGAATGGCCCAGACAGAGCTTGGAAAAGTTGTGGGCTTTTTTGAGCTACAGGTTCCAGAATTCTCCAACCAAAATGACTACAGGCCATGCTGCCAGGAAGAGTCTAGGATTAGTGGCCAAACACTACTTACCTTTTTCCACTGTTGTCCTAGTGTTATCCCAGCAGTGCCTTTGCCAGAATGGGAGCATGTCCCCAATGCTCCCCTCTGCACTCAACCAGTTGCCTCTAGATGGCAGCACAAGCAACATGTTCCATCATTCCACAGTGCAGCTGGCCTCTTTCCTGCACTGCATTGGGAAAGGAACTTCCTCCCATCCACATGGCTTCCAGCAACAGGAGTGTCACGTGATCATGGGCCACTAAAGGATTTTTTCCATTAATGGTATATCCCGTGATTGCAATAGGTGAGGACGCAGATGGCAACGGGACCGCAATGATGTCGTAAGGTAGCATGGCTTGTGGATGGCTGCCAATGAATCCCCACTGCAGGACAATGACTCCATGTGGAAATGGCCTAAGAAAAGTTAGTCACCTTTATCCTTGTCTGACTTTCAGCACTAGGAAAAGGCAGATTTATTCCACACAGCTTTCAAAGCTATTTGAATTTTCTGATAGTTTTCTATTGCTTAATGTGCTGTGTCTACTCTATTTTAGCTATTTAGTGTTTCTCTTGTTTAATTTTGTGTGTCTTAATATGCCTTGCCTATTTCTAACACTTTGCTTGCTGCATAGAGGATCTCTAAAAAACTGGAAAAAAAATTGACGGACATGAGATTCTATTCCCTGCCCCCTGAAGAAATAAGGAAATGAAATGCTAGAGTATTCTTCCTAGAAATATCCCAATTGAAGATGAGAATCTTAACTGTATAGAAGAGGCTAGCCACATGTTGTGACGGTCATGGCCGAGCTTTAGGAACTTTCCATAGGCCAAATGCAGATAGATAAGAGCAAAAGTTAATACAATCTTATGAAGTATAGTCAGCACAGAGAAGATACCAGCATCAAAGCAGCTATTGCATGAAAAAGTGCTATAAAGAAATTTCTGGGGGAAAATTACAGAGGTCAAAGCTCATGAGATCATTCTGGAGTCTAGGCGTTTAAAGAGGACAGTCTACAGGCAGTGCAAGGGTAACTGAGTCTCTTTTGCTTTGTACATGGGGGGGGCTACTTAAAAATGTCCCAGTGTCATAAAGCTAAACCACGATGTTACTACAAAAGAAACAGGAGCACCACCTAAAGTACAGAAGCTGTATAAACACTAGGAAAATTTTACTTGAACAATGCCATGTCTGTTAATTGAAAAGAAAACCAAAACTTGCTGTGGCAAAATTCACTTCTTTAGAACTTAGAGTATGCATAATACATCCATGTTAAATGGATATTCATATTTTCTGATATGAAAACTTTCTAATTATTCTATAGGTTCCTGTCTGTGCCCTGAGGTTGTCATCTGAAGCTCTGCTCTAACTGTTTATAGCCAGCCCACCAAAAAGCTACTCATAAATGAGGGACTACTGAGGTAGTCCCTAAACTCTGGAATGCCAGATTTCCTGAGTCTGAAAGTATTGCACACCATTAAAAACAAATAAACACATTAAACTTGCATTTTCACAGCTGCTCTTTTCTGTGCTTTGATATTTGTCTTCTATTTTGAATATGCTGATTTTTTTTAAAAAAGTAGTTGCTTTTATTTTTTTTCCAAAGTGATAATTGCCGATTTCTATTGGTATGAAATAAAATGGTTTTTGCATGTCATGTAGTACATCCTCTTTTCCCAGGACATCTCCTCTTTTTCAGAGCTCAAATTCCCATCCTTCAAAATCTCGGATATGTCCTGGAGTCACAGTCATAGAGTCATAGAATCACAGAGTTGGAAGGGGTCTCATGGATCATTAATCCAACCCTCTGGTGAATGCAGGATCTCCAGCTAAAGCATCCCCAGCAGGTAGCTATCCAGCTTTTTTTTTAAGACATCCAGAGAAGGACACCCCACCATCTCTCTAGGCAATTGGTTCCATTGCCAAACGGTTCTTACTACCAAGAATTTCTTTCTAACGTTCAATCAAAATCTACCTTCCTGTGACTTCAGACCATTAGACATGGTCCTTCCCTCTGGGGCAGCAGAGAACAGGCTTGCTTCTCCTGTCTGTGACAGCCCTTGAAATATGTCCAGAATGCAATCATGTCACCCCTTCCATCTTCTCTTCGCCAGGCTGAACTTGCCCCACTCTTTCAAGCTTTCTTCCTATGTTTTGTTCTCCATACCTCTTACCATTCATGTTGTCCTTTGCTGAACCTTCTCCAACTATCCTTTTTTTCAGAACTAAAATTTCTGTCCAGATAGCAATCAGTTCCTCTTCCTCTGAGGAGGAAGAGAGATATGTCAGGTTAAAGCAGGATGAGAGAAGCCCTCTAAGCCCTTGGTCTTAGGCCTGTGGGGGTTACTGAGTAACTCATAAGGTTCCAGCTGGGTCAGAGCTGCTGCTGCTGCCCTTGTCATTGCTAGAGCTGCCATCCTTCTCCAACCTGAGGTGAAGGCCTGCCAGGGACCAAGATGGAGAAAAGGCATCTCACCACCATCACTGGGATGGTGGCTGGCCACAAGGAAGGTCTGATTTGGATGTTGGACTGATTCAGCTGAGGAGTAGTGGCTCCTTTTACAACTGTCTGGAATTTATAGAGTGTTTAAAATGAGAGTCATCATTACAATTGGTGGTTTGAAGTAGTCCATCAGTAAATGTTTTATCTCTTTTTTTCTTTTCAAAGTATGGCAGCTGTAAAGTAGCATGACTGCAGGTTTATGCAACTACATTTCTGAAAATGTTATTTATACTGAACAAAAGGCAAATACCCAGTGCAGCACATCAGTCTCTTTCCCAACTCTTGACCACTTCTTTGTGCTCCCTTTTGAGTATCTGTTAGCTGATTCAAACATTCAGGGGGAAAAAAGGCATGTGGTGTTAAAATGGGAATTTTGGCAACATGGAGAATTTCTATTGAAAAGTCTCTTGAAGTCTATTGTGAACTTGCATCCAATATGCTTTTGCTTTCCGACAGGACCACCACATGTGGAAAAAAGTTCCAATTCCTTCTTGACACTTCCAACATATGCTAGTTTCAGTTTTGTAAATTTTGCTTAGCTTCAGTGGAGTAAAGTACCAATAGTGGGACATCTTAAGGTAATTCTTATGCAGATTTTGGGCAGCAGAGAATTTCTGAGTTTTTTTCCAGCTCTGCTCCCAATGTTCAAGTAAGATAGATTCTCCAAGATTCTGCAACCATTTAATTATTGAATCTTTTATAATATCTGTTTCATAGAAGCAAGATTTTGTATATTTTTGACATCATATGATATGGATTGTCAAAAAAGAGTTTTTCTAGACCATTCTTCTCTTTCATTGTCTCAAAGCCTTCTAAATTTAGGTTCATCTTAAACCTCTTGCTTAGTTGCCTATATGGTGTTAAAATGAATGGGAATTTACCACATCAAATCACAGCCCAGTGTGGCATGGTATCATATTAAAATACCTATAATTTACAACAGTATGAAATCATTTAAAAGAAAAGCTGGCTGATTAGGGAACATGCTCTACTGGAGGGGCATTCTGTAGAAGTATGGAAGGGTATTCAAATCTGTGTCCTGTAAATATATTGTAATAGTAATAATAGTCTTGCATTCTCATGACTGTTCAGAAGGGCAGTCTGTTACTATGTAGACATCAGGATCCTTAAGATGTTTTGGAGTACCACTGATCCATATTGGGATTCCTGCAGGGCTGCTACAAATATCCTAGGCTATAGAATCTTGGGGCCTAAATGCCCTAAAGGCACCAGATCCTGTCTGATCTTGGAAGCTAAAAAGTGTCAGGCCTCGTTAGTACTTGGATGGGAGACAGCCAATGAACACCAGATGCTGGAGGCTATATTTCAGAGGAAGGAATTGGCAAATCACTTCAGAGTATAAGGAAACCTGATGAAATTCATGGGGTTGTCCTAAATCAACAGGAGATGTGAAGGTGCATGCACACACACTACCTGTTGGAAGGACATCTGTACATTCAAAAAGCAAAGCCAGTGCTGGGTGGATTCCTTAGCATCAGACTCCTTGGGCTGCTTGAGGCAACCCCTTCTGTGAACAATAATGGGGCTTCTGCCTGATTTTGTGTGGGTAACATCCAACATATTGTAGACATTGGAAAGGCAGCTGATTTCTAGAAGAGGAGACCACTATGGAAGGCTTGTGGTATCAGGCCCTTTAGGGTGCTGGGAGGTAATTCTTCAGACTATGAGCTATTTTTCCTTTTCTCTGAGCCTGCTAATATCAGTCGAATGCAGTCTTATGGACTTCTGGGAGGACAGCTGTCTCCTGTCACCATTCAGAAGAAGAGACCAGCGTTACGGAGCAGGTCTGTACTATGATTTTATGATGTTTGTGGGTCTCACCCTGTTTAGCTGTAAACAGTAATATGACTTGTGAAATTGCTGTTATTAATTTTATTTATTTAAAATTGGATGAATTTCTATTTCTGTGATTATGTAGAAGGCAGCCCATTAGTTTTGAGGGGCTGTAGGTATGCAGCCAGTAAACATGCAAATAAACCCCAAGAACCTCAGAGTTGCCACCAAGAAGGTCCTCTCTTGGATCTACACCAGATTTGCTGATGAAGGTGATAAGTTGAAAAAAAAGTCTTTCCCTGAAGACCACACAACTCAGACATATCCAGGGGTATCTCTGCTGCAAAATAAAAATCCAAAATCCATAAAACAGCAATGCAAAATCATACTAGGGAAGAAAAGTAACAATCTTACAGTTACAGGCCTACAAAAATAACATCTGAGACAAAATGTAGACCTGTGACTCTGACTTAGTCACTTTTCTTCTCCTCTGTGGGCCTTTCTACACTACACTGTTATAGTACTATTATTCCACTTTCAACATCCTATGGAGTCCTGCGATTTGCAGTTTAGAGAGGTGCATTGAGAATTCTCAGCCAGAGAGCTCTTGGGCCTCAGTAAACTACAAACTCCAGAACTCCACAGGATATTAAAAGCGGAATAATAGCACTGTAACAGTATAGGGGAGAAAGGCCCAAAGATTTTAACATCTTTGCCTGATGAAGATGTCAGTAAAGCTTCAAAAGTTTGCATGATGTATTTTCTGCATTTTGGTTGGTCAACAAAAGGCATTCTTGTTTTGTGGATTTTGTATTTTGTTGTATTTTACAACTCAGACGGATTTATATAGGGAGATTTGTGTGTGTGTGTGTGTGTATTAACTGTGTAAGTGATCATTTGTAAGGTTGCTAGTTTGAAATTTGGAGAAGGCTCTTGTGTCTTTAATGGTTGTGCAGAAGAGGAAATTTTAGCAGGTGTTCCTTGTCATTCAACCAGGTAACCAGCAAGACCTACTGAAATCCTCTCTTCTATGCACAGGGGCCTTCTCCAGTTTTCCTTCTGGCACCTCTAAATTAGGCATGTTCTATATGGTGGAATTGCGATAGTGCGAAAAACTTTTGGGTTGGGATACATGAGAAAGTGCAAGAGACCTTAAAAATAAAATTTCATTTATCCTCCAAAATTTATTTGCTTAATATTTTGGAAGAGTTACAGATAAATAAATCAAAAAAGAAAATTGCTCTTTATATGATTACAGTGGCTAGATTATGTTATGCACAAAGGTGGAAGCAGAAGCATCCCCCAAGTTATGAAGATTGGTTTTTAAAATTATTAGATATAGTGGAGGCGGATATTACAATTGAGTCTTTAAGGGGTAGAAGGAAAAGAGAAATTTTTGATGATTGGAAATTATTGTCCCCGATGTGTGAAGAATTTGTAGGGAAAAAGGGAATAGTTTTTTTGGAATAGTTTTGGTAAGAGCGGCATTTAGAGGATAAGTTTTTGAATAGATGTTTGGATTAAATTTTGTGTCCTAAAATGAGGAATGATTAAGTGATATGAGATCGTACTACATTATGAAATAATAGGAAGGCGTGTGTTAAAGAAGCTATTTATTTGGTATAGTTAAGGTTAAATGGTCGGTATTAATTTTATTTTGGATTATTTTACTTTTTGTATATGTTTTCGTATATGGATCAGTAACTATATATATTTATATGTTGATTTATTATTGTATATAAATAGTATATCTGTAATCCGTAAATGTTAATTTTGTAATTTTGTAATTGTAAACTGACTGTTTCTTTTCATGTATACATATAATTTATTTAATTATTAGAAGGTATTAATAGATAAGGAAGCATATGTTATTAGGTTTCAGCAGAGGAGGGGGAGGGGGATAGAAGGGGTAAAGGGATAAAAGGGGTAAAGGGAGGGGGGAGGTTGGGGCAATTTTTAGTAGAGGTTAAGGTATAGGCACTGGGTGGATTACATATATACTGTTTAGTTGTTATTGTTGAAGTACGTTTCACGTATGTATCATGTAAGTATGTTTTAACTAAGAAGCTATTAGTTTGTATATAGTTTGGTACGCGCGTTTGTAATATGTATTCAGTATCTATGTATGTATGTTTGTAACAGTTAACGCACAATAAAAATTTAAAAAATGAAAAAAAAATGGAAAAAAAATTACCGGTAGGCATGTTCACTGAAGACCTCTTTGTAAGGAATTATTTTGATTTTAAAATGCTGCCTGAAACAAAACTAATGACCACGCATGGCAAGCACTTTGATTTGGACAAGATTATTTCTTTGTTTCCTTGCAATAAACTACTGCATTTCAATGGTCATTTGGAGACCTTCTGCTTAATATGTTCGTATATAGGACTGTGTTATAAGAAATTTTTGTTATGGAATTTGTTACGCTAATTTCTGAGAGAAAAATTTCATTTCTGAACAATACAAACTTCTTTATTTCATATTGCTCATGAGCTAAAGTTGTACAATAAATACCTTCACTGATGTCTTACCATTCAAAAAATTGTATCTTTTGTTTATAACATCAGTTTCTGCTTTGGAATGGAATTACTGGGTGGCCAAAATTTTGAACCAGCTGAAACAGAGATGGCATATAGGCTTGTAAACAAAATATGCCCATTTTCTCCCTTTTAGTGAACTTTGATCTCTGCATGAAAGGTCAGCCATCTGCATTTTATTCCAATCTCTCCCATATCCCCATTTACCTAATTAATGCATCATTTCCAAGTCAGACACTTTATGAAAGGTTCATATGAAAGCATGGTGGCATAAGAGGGCTGTCAGTCTTTGGTTATGGTCCTGTAGCTCTAATTCAAGAATTAAATAACTGTCTTTTCTAAAAGTCATTACATGATTTATTGGAAAATTGGTGGAAACAGCCCTTGGGGGGTTGTGCTCCAATTCTGGTTTTAAAAGAGTGGCTGCTAGCTATGACTATTTGATTTCCTCATAACCTATTGAATAGCATTGCCTGTTTCTATGCTAATTAAACGTTTGAAATTCGTTTTCTTATGGATTACATGCATTCAGTTAAGTTTTTTTTACTTGTACCCTAAGATGATGCCTATTCTTCTTTTTTTTTTTTTTAAAAAAACCTTTCTTCCAGTACACTAAATTAAATTCTTTTCCTCAGCTATTGAAGTGTCTTATTCAGCATAACTGTAAAGGGTTTCTTTTTCCTGATGTCCAAAGTGGTGCTGCCAAAACTGGAGGCTGAGAATTACAACTGCCAGTAAATCATGCTGCATGAATGAGAAGTAATCTGTGAATTCTCTAGGGTGTTCGGGGCTCTCCTTAAGCATGAACTTGATATTCAGATGAATATAGACATTCCTTAAGATATTTAGACCTGAACACATGTCAGGCAATCAATTCATTGTTCCTCATTACTAAAAATGTCTTTAATCATCTTCTATTATTTGTATCTTATTTTTTGTTTAAAATTGCATAAAAAAGGCATAAAGGCATAAAAAAAGAATATGCACTAGGCATTATGTTAGTGTAATAAATACTTTTGATTGCAGTCTTTCCAATACACTATCTATAGCAATATTTCTTAACTCAGCATTCCTCCCACCAAATGTGTTGGATTACAACCCCCATAATCCCCAGGCAACATGATAATACTGCCTGGGGATAATTGTAGTTTAGTCCAGAAAATCTGGAAATCAATAGCTTGGGGAAGGTGAATATGTTCTAGGGAATGGGCCTCAGTGAGCATACAGGGACTTACTTTTGAGTAAACACACTCAGATTTGTGTGTGTGTATTCACACTACATGAAAACACACACACACATAGTGCATATATATCTATACACACACACACACACATTCGTTGGTGATAAAGTTGTTGCTATAGCTAGTCAGACATAAAGCTCTCCCCACCTCCAAACATTGTTAATGTAGAATTCAGCAAAGGATCTTTTCATAATATAAAAATTGTGAGCGACTGAAAGTTCCAAAGGGGAGGGAAATAAAATTCAGAATGGTTTGCATGTATTAGGAATATTGGACAGGAAGCAATAATACATTATTCAGTGAAGATGAATGTAAGATATTACACCAAACTCAAATGCTTAAAATACAGCATTGGAGAAAACCTGCAGTGCTGTCACAGACATAGGTTTCACAGTGATTCACAATCAAAAAGTGAGCCATCAAGCTGTCACAGATCAGACTGCAGTGAGGAATCTAATTTGGGTTACATTTAAGAAAAATTAAATCCCTTCTCAGTCAGTCATGTGGTGCAACATGAATTTAGATAGGGCAGATTCCACCCCAATCTATGCAGGTCAGAGAACGCTACAGAGACAGCTAAATATTCAGGCGCTGTCTGCAGAGATCCTACTGAATGGGCACAGATTCAGGGTAGAATCTCCTACTACAATGATGTGCTTCTCATGCATGCATGTTCAATTTACTTCACGTCAAATCTGAAAATGGGCTACTATAGGCATGATGCAAAGAAAGTCATAACAGTGGTGTGACGGACCCCCTCTCCAGACTGGCCCTGTAGTTCCAATCCTAGGGCTCTTGTCACTCACTTTCCTCCTTTTCACCTTAAGATTCCTCCCTGGTTCATGTATTTGGGCCTCAAGGTGTTCCCTATATGGACCAATGAATGCACTGTTCTGTGGGTTTGTGGTAAGGGTGACCAGACTTTCTATCAAACTTAATAGGAATAGCCAGCCACAATAAACAAGTAGAAGGTTATTAAGACACATTTAGATAACACATTAACCCCTGAATTATTTAATCATTCAAAGCTCCCCAAAATCCTATTCAGTTCTTCCCTGGTTGACTCTCCTATCTCTATTACAGCTTTTCCATGTCTCTAAGTCATCATTCACCTATTTCTATGCAATATTTTCTCTATCTCTGTACTTTCTTTTCCCTACCTGCTTTCTGTCACAGGCAAGCCTAAGGCCATTTCCGCACTACACTCTTATAGCACGATTATTCCACTTTCAACATCCTATGGAATCCTGGGGTTTGCAGTTTAGGGAGGGGTCAGCCTAAGTTTTGTATCTTTTTGCCATGTAGATTTCACTTTCACAGCATTCCCCGAGCTGTGATTGGCTGGTTTCAACCAGACTTCTCAGCTCCTCCCTTCACAAGTGGACTATTTCACAGGAACACCAAAATTTATGCATTTTTACACATAGAGCTGTCCTTACGCACACACACATATTTCCTGTGTCAGTCCTCCTTAGCTAATAAACTGAATTTACCAAAGATTTATATGTTAGGTCATCTAAAGATACACTGTTCTGTCAAAATTAAATCATACTTCTTATTGTGATTCACAACACTTGCTCACCCTAGGAGACAATATGGCAATAGCAAATCATGTTGAATCACGTATGTTGAAATAAATTACGAAAGGAGACATAATATACAAAGAAGGCTAAATCTTATTGTGAGTCCTGCAAGAGAGCAATTTAATCATTGGAATTTGCCTACATGTTGACTCACCATTTAACAATTGATTCCACAAGGTCTACTCTGGTTGTGAATAACTGAAAGGATTCAGGCCATTTATTGTTGTTGTTAAATTCCGTCAAGTTGACTTCAACTTATATGGACCCTATGAAAGAGATACTTCCATTCACCCTGTCATCATTAGCTTTGCTTGGGTCTTGCACACTCAAGGCTGTGGCTTCCTTGACTGAGTCTATCAGTCTGCAACATGATCTTCCTCTTTTGCAACTACCTTCCAGATTATTGTCTTTTCTAGTGGGTCATGTCTCCTCATGATATGTCCAAAGTACAACAGTCTCAGTTTAGTCATCTTGGCTTCCAGGGACAGCTCATACTTGGTTTGCTCTAGGATCCATTTATTTGTCCTTTTGACAGTCCAGGGTATCTGCAGAACTATCTGCCAGGACCACATCTCAAATGAGTTGATTCTTTTCCTATCAACCTTCTTCACTGTCCAACTCTCACAACCATACATAGAGACTAGAAATACAATGGCATGGACAATCATGACTTTGGTATTCAATGATATATCTTTGCACTTGAGGTTCTTGTTTTATTTCTTCAGAGCTGACTTCTCAAGTCCTAGTCTTCTTCTGATTTCTTGACTACTGTCTCCATTTTGATAATGGGCAAGCCCAAAGTATAGGGAATCTTTGACTATCTCAGTGTCTTCATTGTCTACTTTAAAGTTATATGAATAACTTGTGGTCATTATTTTTGTTTTCTTGAGGTTCAGCTGTGAACCCACCTTTGCACTTTCTTCCTTGACTTTCTTCTGTAGTTGTTCCAAAGCCAGACGTGAATCATGGCACAGACAATGAACTATTAATACTGAAAATTAGCTAAGTGTTAGAAAAACTAGAAAATTAGAATTACAAAAGCTAAATACCCTAAAGGAGAACACTAAGGCCCTTTCCTCATGGGGGGAGGGGCAAAACGGGACCGCGCACGCAGGGGCAGAGCTTACCCGCGAGCGGGTTGCTCCGTCCCTGTGGAGAGCGCAGATCCGCCATTCTAAACGCCGCCAAATTTTGGCAGCGTTCGGCGGCGCTCAGTGGTGCCCAAAATGGCAGCCGGCAGCTTCCGGCAGCGCTCCGCCAATCAGGACAGCGCGCCAGCCAGAAGCCCGCCCCGGGCAGATCTGCAGGGACGCACTACCGCGTCTCTGCAGTTCTTCACCGGGGGCTGCCACGGGGCAGCGCGGGTGAGTTTTATAAAAACCACTTGCGAAGGTAGTTTTTATAAAACTCGCAGCGCCACCCCCGCGGCTGCACTAGAGCAGTTTGAGGTCTAGAGCCTCACTTTTTTTAACTGCTCTAGCACACCCTGCGGTGAAGAAGACTTCCAAGAGAGGTTGCTCTAGCGTGGGCAATATGCTCATGTGGAAATGGCCTAAGTCGCCATGACAAAATACAACATCCCTGTAGAATTTAAGGATCATCTATAAACAATTAAAGACAGACAAAAAGAAAAAGAAAAAGGGGCAAAAATAGGCTCAGAATTCTGAATGCAACTGCTCAGCAATTTGTGCACAGCGACAAAGAGAAGTACTATAATAATCAGTGCAGGGAAATAGAAAATGACAGTTAAAAAAAAAAGTAAAACAAGGGACCTCATCTGCAAGATCTGAGAAATCAAAAGGAAATTTGGAACAAGAGTGGGGATGCTATATTACCAGGAGGAGAACACACTGCATGATCTGAAAGAGATAAAAAGACAATGGAAACAATACACTGAAGAACTATATAGAAAAGTTGAAAGGATGACAGATTCTTTCAAGGAAGAACTATTTGCTGATGAACCCACAATTTTAGAAAGTGAAGTAGAAGATGCACTCAAAGCATTTCGGAGAAATAAATCACCAGGAACAGATGATATAGCAATAGAGATGCTTCAGGCTACAGAGACAGAATCCACTCAAATTCTAACTAATATCTGCTGACAAATATGGAAAATGAAACAGTGGCCTACAGATTGGAGATTTAATACACATTCCAATCTGTAGAAACCAGGAAACCAGGTACAGTAGTCATCGTTAGACCACTGGATTAATCTTCTATGCAAGCGAAGTGATAGTCAGAAGTTTACAACAAAGAGTTTCACCACATATGCAGACAGAACTGCCAGATATCCAAGCTGTGTTCAGAAGAGGAAGAGCACTAAAGAACATATTGTAAACATAAGGTGGATAAGTTTCCCACTTTTTGCAAAAAATACACTAATGTAATTTAAATGTATTAATCCATTGCTTTTTTCTTTTTTTGCACTGTAATATTTATTTATTTATTACTAGCATGATTATATATACAAAGTTCTATAAAAGAGAATTTTCACTGTCTATGTTTCTTTTCTGACCATTTAGAATTCTCAGCCAGAGAGCTCTTTGGCCCCAGAATTCCACAGGATGTTGAAAGTGGAAAGAAAGCACTATTACAATGTAGTACACAAATGCCCTTTCAGTGTTGGCCAGTATTTCAGCTCATTTTTTAAAAAATAATGATCTATTTTAATGATTTAATTTGCATCTGCATGTTGTATATCCTTAGTTATATTTTATAGCTGGGTGAAAACCATGTTTCTATCTGAGTGTTTTTAGCCTTCAACTTCCAATGGTCAGGGAAGAGAGAAACTTGTTGGTTTATTTTTTTATTTAATTCATATCTTGCCTTTCTTGCACAATGGGACCCAAGATGCCTTACACTAAAAGGTTAAGAAAAAAAATTAAAAACCGAAGCATATGTAGTACTACAGTTTTTTTTAAAAAAACCCTACTGAACATATCATCATATTAAAATACTAAAGTAGTTTAAAATACATACAAAAGATAAGGTTAAGGTACGCTGCACCCTGTTAAAAGACCCTTCTGCCACATCCACTTAAAGACTGAAGTCATGTTTCTATGTGTGTGTATGTGCCTTTAAGTTGCCTGTTGACTTGTGGTGGCCCCATGAATTTCTAGAGTTTTCTTAGGCAAGAAATACTCAGAGGTGGTTTTCCCAGTTCCTTCCTCTGAACTATAATGTGCAGCACCTGGTATTCATTGCTGGTCTCCCATCCAAGTGCTGACTCTCCTTAGCTTCCAAAATCAGACAGAATCTTGTGCCTTTTTAGGATATTTAGGAGAGACAGCCTTGCATAAGTCACCTTCTCTCAGCCACAGAGGAGGGCAAAGGCAACCCCCTCTGAAAAGAATCTTGTCAAGAAAACCTCATGACGGGTTCACTTTTGGGTCACAATAAGTCAGGTATACAACAACATAAAATACGTTTAAATAAAAAAGTTTCTGCCTGGTGACAGAAAGATACCACTAATGTGATCAACTTAGCCTCTGTGGAAGGAAGTTCCACAGTGTGGGAAGCCACTAAGAAGACCCTGTGTCTTCACTAACCATACCAGTGACAACAGTGGGATAGAGAGAAAGCTCCCTACCAAAGATCTTATGATTTTGGCAGGCACTTACAGAGAGATAACAATCTTTCAGATAGGCTGTATAAAGATTTATAAGTCATCACCAGATAGAAACAAGGTCTGAGACACCCCACAAGCCAATGTCCAGGATACTGAACAGGAGTCCTCCAGCACCACCTTATGAATTCACCCCTCCAAGAAGGACTGGAAACACTATAAGACAGTGCCCCAAAGTCCCATCCTGGTGAAGTGGCCCAGAAAGATACCATGGTACTGAATGGTGTCAAGCAATCCAGCAGAATCAATAAGATATGCTCCCCTGTCCAATTCCCAGTGTAGGTCATCCACTAAGGTGCTCAATCCATTCATACCATAGCCAGATCCGAATGCAGATTAAACTGGACCTAGACCAGTGGTTCTCAACCTGTGGGTCCCCAGATGTTTTTGGACTTCAGCTCCCAGAAGCCCTGAGCATTGACCATAGTGGCTGGGGCTTCTGGGAGCTGAAGTCCACACACATCTGGGGACCCACAGGTTGAGAACCACTGACCTAGACAATCTGTTTCATTTAAGAACCCCTGCAGCTAGGAAGCCATAACACATTGTAGAACTTTGCCCGAGAAAGAGATATTGGAACTGGTCAGTAATTCTCCAGTAAGGTGGGTAAACACCTAACAGGTCATCCATCACCTATTCCTCATCCTGTTTAATATGATTGTTTTATACTTTTACGTTTATCTTATTTGTTGTTGGGCAACACTTGTAGAAAATCAGAGCAAATATTTAAATAAATAATAAATAAATGATGTGTGAAGGACAAAAAAGTGATGGTGGGTAGAAAGCTGGCTTGGTAAACTGATTCATGCAATGAATTAGATGGCCCATTACAACAAATGAACCTCAGTAGTTGTTGGTACTGTTGGCTGGGATATGTTTAGAATATGTATAATCCTAACCTTCTAAAAACTTAAAATGAATGACTACTTTGTCAGCATAGGCAAGGACAAGCACAGTTGGATACACTAAGGTAGAGTCGTCCTTGGCTAGATTTTTATAATGTAACCAAGGTGGATTTGTTTGGCAACAAGTAGGGTAGGCTCTAAACTAGGTATTCTGACCTAGATAAATCAGCTATGAACTTAATATCCATAAATGGTTTTAATGGTCTTAGCTTCTTCCCATCTGTTCTGCTTCTGTTTAATGCTGAGAAGGTACAACCATAATTATTACAGAGTCAGTTGGTCCTATGATAGGTCAAATAGTTTTAGCTGTTGGCAAGTTTCTTGAGAAGCCAGACAGCCCTAAGCTCAAAGACAGTGCTTTATAAAGGTTCGTGTTTATCCATACATCTGCTACAAAAATGGAAATGAAGAATTAAGCTGAATTCTTTATTACAAATTGATCCTTTTTTGATTTGTGCCCAACTCCTCTATGCCCTGTTATACCAAAGTATCACACATAAGGCCTTGCCTTCCAATTTCCTGGCTTTTGTTGGCTTCTGTAGCAAACTCGGTCATATTGAAATCTGGGGTTTTGCATTTAATATTATTAAACACCCCATCAATGGCAACTTGTAATTGGTTACAGTGAATGAATGATTTAAAGATAAAGTGCAACCATGATTGCAAAACTATCACAAGCTTTGCAGATGACAATAATTATGTTGCTTGCAGTGTTTGAAAATATTGCCTAAATCTCTTTCCCACATGTTGTTTGTGATGGAAAACAATTAGACAAAGGATTCTTTTCTTCTAGGATACCTCGGATTCAGATTGGCTTGATGAATAGTCTTTATGTTGGCCCCCCGAAGCATTTGTTCCAAGTAAATTATATGTCATTGTGAATCCAAAAGGTCTGTTTCACAATGTTTATTGGGATAAATTAAATCTTCTAAAGATGGTAAACAGGAGGCCTCAATAATGATTCACTTCTGTATAATTTAAACTGAAAAGGATGTCACAGTTAGGAAGATGAAGATGAAGCAAGCAACAGTCCCTGCATTGTGTTACCAACACAAGAGCTACAATAGGGAAATTTAATTTGATACTGATCTACATGAGGCAAACATGGTAAGAGTTTCAAATGCTACTTTGTGAGTTACTGCTTTAGAATTGCAAATTCAACCAAAACCCCACCTGATTTGTTATTGGACTACAAAAGACTGAGCCTGCTTCACAGGAATTCCATTTGGAAGTGGCTAGGTTTCTTTGCACTGGACATCAAGAAAGGCCCAGATAAGCCATATAGTTTTAAGGTGTGTGCATACTGATAATAGTGACAAACCCAAAGACTCTGGCTATTATCCACTGAATGGGTGACTCAAAATATAGAGCTTCATAAGTACTGGCAACACTTCTATGCCACTGATGTGAGTTGGTCTACTGGAGAGGAGGAGAGAAATGGGATTTAAAAATTTCAAACAAATATAGGTAAGCAGCTTGCTTAGTTACCTAAAGGAAACTTAGTAAACTGACTTGACTTCACTACACCAGAATGGTGTAGCAGTTTGAGTGCTGGACCAGGATTCTTGGAGACTGGGGCTTGAATCTCAGTTCAGCCATGGAAACTCACTGAGTAAACTTGGGCAAATCACCTTCTCTCAGCCTAACAATAAGGCAATGACAACCTCTCTGAATGAATCTTGCTAAAAAAAAACCCACTATGATAGGTTCATCTTAGGGCCATTGTAATTCAAAAGGATTTGATGGCACACATCACAGCAACAAGCTCATTGTAGCCAAATCATGTGCTGGCATAGATGGTGAAAACAGAACAGAAAACTGCATAGAGTTTGGCTGATAAAGGAAATAAGGCACTGGAGAAATAGATTGCTTGGAGCCAGCAGATTTTGTCTTTCTTTGTCACCATTGCATGATTCTTAAAAAAAGGGGGGAAGGATTGTTAGTCGACTGTGCCAGAGGGATTCTGTCCTAAGGCTGCAGTCCTAAGCCTATACAAGGGAGTAAGCCCCATTCCATATAGACGAATTTACTTCCAAATAGTCGTGCCTAAGAATGTGCTGTCATTGTTATGGCTAAGAATGGAAACCTCATTGTCTTAAATGTCAATGTCCCAAAAAGGGCTGGTGTTTGAGGTCAAGGTTATATGCACAGGCAGGCTTCCACTGGTGTGATGAGACTTTGGGCCTTTCTGCACTAGACTGTTATAGTGCTATTATTCCACTTGCAATATTATCCTGCGGAATTCTGGGATTTGTAGTTTACTGAGGCCAAAGAGTTCTCTGGCTGAGAATTCTAAATGTCTTTCCCTAAACTTCAAATTCCAGGATTCCATAGGATGTTGAAAATGGAATAATAACATTATAACAGTGTAGCGTGGAAAGGTCCTTTGTCCTTTCTTCCCCTTTCCCCTGTAGTCCCTCTCCCTTCAGCCTTACTTCTCACAAACACGTGAACCTTCCCTGAATTTTAAGATCTTTCAGGGAAGCATTTGTTTCAATTGTACCAGTATTATAGGAACCTTTGATGAAAACACAGAAGAGAGCAGTTTCAGTGGCTGCTCTCAGGCTGTGGTATTCTTTCCCACAGGAAGTTCAGTTTGTTCCCTCCTTCCTGTTCTTCCGCAGGCACACAAATATCTTTTCATTTAGGCAGGCTTTTGGTTTCCAATTCATGTGACAGATAGGGTTTTTAATAGGATTGTGCTGTGTTTTGAGTGAGTTCGATAAAGTTTTAACTGTGTGTTTCTAACCAAACTGTTGCTTGTTTTTAAAATATTTTATAATAGATTTTTAGCTGTTTCCTGTTTTTAATTGCTTGTGAGCCTCCTTTAATCCTGTACAATTATTTGAATCAATCAATCAATCAGTCTGATCTTCAGGGTTGTCCAACTCTTTGAAGTAGCATTGCCCTCTTTCAGTTTTACCCATTGACAGAGTTCTGCAAGTAGGAGAATGTAGTTGGATTCTACCCTACATATCCTTCGTCTATCTTATCAAATACATAGAAACATGTTCGTTTGACTGACATGACATATGACTGTAGTTTGGTTTTGGACATGAGCTTTATCTGACTATGAGAAACTTCCTGGTATACTGTGCCTATACAGATATTTGGTGCTGTATTTCCAGCTCAGGTTCTTCTTACTCATAAAAACTATCATTTTGTAACTGTGTTTGGTTCCATGTCAAGAGAAAGGAAGGATATAAAATAAATGCATGCATGAATATTAGGTACCTGGTGTTCACATGCAAGTGTGGACAGAGTCCGTGTTTCATTTTGGCTGAAACAGTGAAAGACAGAAGGAGTGAATCATCTTCGCTGGTTACCTGAATGGTGCATTTTCTTATGTGACTGAAAAATCAATTGATCTATCAGTTGCAATGATTAAAGTCTCCATGCCTGCTTCAGATCTTCCAACAAAGTCCATTAAAACCAGTAAGATTCTAATCCCTGATAACCTTTCCTCATATACCAGCTTAATCCTGTATAAAAACTGGGTCTTCTCAGCTGGTGTGGCATAAACAAGGCATGTGTCATTCAGAGTGCCAGTCAACTTTTTATGCATTTTACAAGCCAAATAATAAGTTTCCAATTGGTGCTTTCAGCATTTGTGGGCTCTGTTTTGTAAACCAAAGAAAGTATTCCTTAATTGCAAGGGTTTTTTCCCCCTTAAACAGCAGATGGTCAAAGCAAAGGTGGTTGCAGTATGTTTGAACAATTAGACAGCCTTTTACCCAAATAAACCATTAAAATCCTTTCTACATGAACAACTCTTTATTAATTCCTGTATTTAATTTTACTACCAAGGATCGATGTGCTGCAGATGGATTACTCAAATGGAAATGTTAAAAGATATAAAGGAAATTACAGGCAAATCTATGTTTATTTGTGAAGAAGGCCATTCTTTTCTAATGACACTGTTTGCATGTGTCTGGTGTTCATAAGGCAAGGGGAGGGTCAGGGCAGATAAAACATAACAGGCTCATTGAATGAAAAACAAATATTTATTTTCCTCTTTTGTCTCTTAGGGGCTCATTTGCATCAAAACTGCAGTGTTTCTAAAGGCTATTAGAGGAGGGAACGCTTCATGTAGTCACCAGTGCTAATATGAATTCAGATTATTTCTTAGAGATGCTATTGCTTTGTACAAACCCATTGATGACTGAATGGAAACAATAGTACCATGCAACCAATCTAATGTTTTGTATGTAAGGTTGTACTTGTCCATCTAAGAAACAAATGAAAATGGTATCTTAGGCTTATTTACTTCAGATCCCCTTTGTTTTCAATAGGGTTTATTCCTAAGTAAAGAGTGAATAGGATTGATGATACAGAACAACACAGAACATAGCCTTCCATCTAAATCAGGGACAGTCAAAGTACAACTCCTCAAGGCTGTTTCAGAGAACCTTGACCTTTCTGTGCTACCTTTTTTGCCCCATCCCCAGGTAAGAAGCCTTCAGGAGAGGCAAATAACTTTCCAAACAATTTGCAGGGCTTCCCTTCTTTGTTTGACACCATAAGATACCTGTTTTGCTCCCCAAAAACCAGAGATGGACTTTCAACAGCTTATGGTTTTGTTCTTTCCTCCCATTTTTTGTAGCCCGTGTGGTCTCTGAAGGGAACAGGGACAGAGAAGTGGCCCTCATACCTGCTGCAGTTGTCCACCAAAATTATATTTGGTTTAATGGAACAGAATTGTACTCTTAATTGCTATACTTCTATGTGCCCTCCAGGCATCAGAAGAAGGTAGGCATGGAGGGCAGATGGGGATGAGAATGTCACCTCATGCTTTACCTCTCTTGTGTTGATTGTAGAATCATGGAAAAATAGAGCTGAGAGGAGCCTCATGGGCCATTGAGTCCAACCCTTTCCTCAGCACAGGATCTCCAGCTAAAGCAGTGGTTCTGAACCTGTGGGTCCCCAGATGTTTGTGAACTTCAGCTCCCAGAAGCCCTGAGCATTGATCATAGTGGCTGAGGCTTCTGGGAGCTGAAGTCCACGAACATCTGGGGACCCACAGGTTGAGAACCACTGAGCTAAAGCATCCCCAGCAGGTAGCTGTCCAGCCTTTTGTGGAAGACCTCCAGAGAAAGAGACCCCCACCTCTCTAGTTAATTGGTTCCATTGCCAAACCACTCTTACTGTCAAGAAGTTCCTTCTAATGTTCAATCAAAATCTACCTTCTAGTAACTTAAAACCATTTCACCTGGTTCTACCTTCTGGGGCCTGCACCCACATTCTGTGATAGCCCCTGAGGTATTTAAAGGGCCTTTCCACATGAGATGGCAGAAACGCCTCATGGCGTCATAGGAGCGGAGTTTATGGCTGTGTTTCTGTGATGTTTCTGCAACATGGCACCGTCCTCCGCTTTCTCATTCTGCGCTACAGCATTCATCACCGCCCCCTTGCTCCGCCTATGGCCCACCCCAGCCATTTCATTGGAGCCCTTTTTAAAAAAAATCTTGGGAAGCATGTGCCTACGCAGACACGACATCACACGTGCTGAGCTGGGCACGCCCTGAACCCACCCATTCCTGCGAGAATGCGCTTCAAGGGTTCCACACTTAGTTGTAGAAATATAGTAGAAGCAGTCTCAGGGAGTGAAAACGCATTTTTTTCCGTTGCTCAAATACAACACTTTAGCAACATGCAAAGGTGCGCCAGCAACTTAACATCAACTTAATAACGATGATGTTGTGCGGATGCACGCCTCCTCAAGCCATTGCAGCTACGCAGTAATTACACCATGAGGAGAGGGCCAAAGAGTGCCATCATGTCACTCCTCAGTCTTCTGTTCACCAAGCTGAACATACCCAGCTTCTGTGCTTTGTTCCCCATATCTCTTATCATCCTTATCATGACAAAGAAGGTCCAATAGTGTGAAGAGGAAGGGTACAATACAGGATTCCATGAGATCAGGATCCCTGTGCAATTGTGGTTCCCCTGATATGGTACATTGAAACTCTTACTGCTTTTTCTTTATCTGTCTCTTTAAACTCATCTGTGTATCCATAATACCTCTGTTCATAACCTTGGTGACTGAAATAATTATGTTATTTGGATTTCAACTGGTTGTTTCACTTCTGTCATCCTTTTGTGCATATTAATTAACTAACTATTCTAATAAAACAATCAAACAGATGGCTTGTGATTGGTTTTGTTCTGTTTACATGAAACAACAGCCTTAATAAAGAAGTGGGTTGCTTAGTTGTGAGTGGTCAACTGATTTGTTTCTTAATTCACTCTTTTCATCATCACAGATTAGGTATGGCTATGCTCAACTGATGGAAAGATGAAAGATTTCCTATTAAAACACACAGTGTAGATATATCCTACATATTTCACCACTTCAGTCTTGGGAAAGTTTGATACACTCAGTGAAAAGCATCAACCAAAAATAAAAGCCTCAGTACAATTAGCAGTCCCAGCTAGAGCAGGATCCACTGAATCAATGGGATTTATTTAAGTGTTAACATAGGCCATTTCCACATGGTGTTGCAGTCCTGCAACGGGGACACAATGACAGCAATCCACAGGTTGTACTTTTGCATGTTGTCATCAAAGTCCTGCTGTCAACCCATCCCCACCTGACATGATCACGGAGTATTCGCTTAATCGAAAAAAATCTGTTAAGCGCCTGTGATTGCACAATGCTTCTGTTATCCTGATAACGTGGAAGGAATGGAAGCGTGATCATGCACTTCCTTCCCCAGTGCAGCATGGGAATGAGGTTGGCTGCTCTGTCGAAGGAAGATGCATGTCGCTGGTGCTTCCTTCCGCAGGGAGCCATCTGGGCACAGAGGAAAGGGTTCCTGTCACGATCCCATCCTGGCAAAAGTGCTACTGAGATCGCAATGGGATATTGGTGGGAACCAATACGTTGCGGAAATGGCCTTAGTGTTTAGGAATTGATTCAATTGGTTTACTCTGTTTGGAACTACCGATAGGATTTAGACCAAGCTTCCTTTAGATATAAATATTAAACTATGCTTTTCTGTATAAAATTTTTGCTTAATTATTAGTTTGTCTCACATGTTTCCTATTGCCTGGAGCCCTAAAGAGCTGAGTGGTATAAACTATGTTTCATTTCATGTCAGCATTATATTTGGTTGGCCACTTTAACTTGAGCAAGGATGATGAAGTGGTTTGAGTGTTCAGCTAGGACTCCGGGGACAAGAGTTCAAATCCCCATTCAGCCACATAAACCCATTGGGTAAGCTGGGGCAAGTCACCCTTGCCCTCAAAGGAAACCAGTGGCAACCCTGCCCCCCTAAAAACAAATCTTGTCAGGAAATTCCTATGATAGGGACACCATGACTTAGAGTCAACTTGAAAGCACATAAGGACAACATTCTTACTTGGAGGGTTCAGCTGTGCCAAAGACAGCTGCTTTATGCAATGTATTCTTTGCAGTGAGACTTGGTATCAGATTGAATGTCATATGCAGTTTGAAATGTGAACACGTGTATTTTGGGGAGATTGTTCTTGTGTGAAATATATACAGGAAGTGAATGGGCACCTTCTGAGTAAAGAATAAAAGGCAAAAAACAAATTCACATAATAATCCCTATTTTTGATGGAACATGTTATGCTAAGGTCTTTCCATGTTCACTCAAGTTTCATATTGCAGCTTTTAAAGATGCATTATCTAGGCAATATGCATATTGTATGATGTGTATGCTACAGTTAGCTCCACTTTTACCAATAGCTTGGATATGCATAGCTAATGGTGGTAACATGGTAGATCTGTTCCATATTTATCTGTTTACTCAAATAAATGCATGGATTCTATACCATCATCATCATCATTATCATCATCATCAATTCTGTTACAAGTACCCAGTTCATGTATTTTCAATACATGATAATAAATCAGACACTTATTCTCAGAATATTGGGTAAAAAAGTTTTATTCTAGGTATTAGGAATTAGAAATATGCTCATATATGTAGTAAAATCCAGAATGAATGAATGAATGAATGAATGAATGCATCCTGAGGCTTAGTCTTTCTCTCATATCAGATTTTACTGGCAGTCTCTAACCTTTTATTTTATTTGTTTTTGTTCTATTTTTGATACTCACTTTTTTTCAGAGCACCAGGCAACACTTGTCAAATTACTGGGAATGGGTATCACTCAATTTTGAAACTCCTGAAATTGTTAAATAAAGCATTTCTTACTTTTACCTTGTCAAAGGTCATCATCAAACCAGCCTTTTATATATCATCAAGTTTCAGATTAATACATTTTTTTCTAAATACAAGATATAGCTTACCCTCTAGCTGCCAATTTATAGCTAAAATGACAAGATGTAATGTATCCAGCTCCCTGTTAATGAAGGCCTATAATATATGCACATTTCTGGACATGCAACACATCTAAAAACATAACAAATGCATTGTTATGAAGTGGACTTCAAGAAACACATGGGTCACCCATAACTGTTCTATTATGCCATTTTATCCTTGGTTGTTTTGGATGGTGACCAACATTTGCCATTATTTACAAAAGAAATGTTATAGATTTTTCGTCCACCCCTCATATGGTTAAATGTTTGCATGTGCAATCATTTTTATTCGTACTCATAAATATACTGGAAGGACAACTAAAATTAGTCTTTTGAGGAAAAGAAAGAAAAACTGGTTCTTGGCAGCCAGCTAAATTCCATACTCGAGGCAGAGCTAAGGAACAAGATATGGGTCCACCTGGACAAAGAACTTCTGGCTGGCATTTTCTTTAATCCCAAGGGCATTCACTTTTGTACTTCAGTCATCTGAAAACTGAACACCTGCTATTTTTGCCATTCATTCAAAACTGGGCTGTTTTGTTAATTAAAATGACAGCATCAAAACGTCAAATTAATGGGGAAATATTCTGAATAATTCTTTGTAAAGAGCCCAACCACAAAAAGAGAGAATTAACTAAATGGTTAAAAAAACCAACCCTTATTATTTATTTCATAATAACCCTGTGAGGGCTGGGATTCTCTTAACTTGTGGAGGTGGCACCATATGCACAGTAGGTAGATGACGGCAGGAAATGCAGCAACACTGTGAAAAGCATTAGCCCTGTGGCTACTTGGAGTACAGTACTATTTGTGCTTTGCATCTGGTCAGCCAGCACAGCCATTAGCTGTATGGAGAATTGTCTCCCTTCTGAATGTGTTAGTGGTAACAGTAGGCCAACTTTAGTAGGCCAACAGCCTTGGTCCTGGTTCCCTGCTCTTCAGAAACCCACAAAATAAGAGCGCTGGCAATGGCACTTTCCACAGAAACCAGAGTGATCATGGTGGTATAGAAAACACGGTGGTGTAGCAGTCAGGATGATTCCCTAGAATCTGCTCAAACTGGAAGCACCACAGAAATCAGGGCCTAAACAGTGCTCTCATCTCTGGAAGCCTTCCCAGTAAATTCCAAAGTGAGACAGTTCAAATATTTTATCAACCTGGGCAGGATGGTGGCAAGGATACCCTAGTACAAACAGAGAATTCACCCTCATGCAGCAGCCTTCTGCAGCCTGCTGCCCTCTAGAGGAACTGGATTAGACCTCTCAGTATCCCAAGGTAGCATGGCTGTCTGATACACCAGGATGGTTCCAGATTGAGGAAGGCTGTCACAGAAATTTCTGAGCTTCTCTTTCAATTTATGCAGGTGCATGAATGGTAGGGAACCTTTATTTATGCAGCCTAGTGGCTCACTAGGTTTCCAAAACAGATTTGTTGTTTTGCTGGTGTTGTTGACTTGTCTCAGTGAATGATATTAACCATAGCTTGACAAAGCTTTTCCCCCTTTGTATAAAAACTTCCAGAATTTCCCACTAGCTATGCTGGCTGATGCACTGTGGGAATTTTATTTGAAGAAAATTTTGCTCTTAACTTGCATGTTTGTTTACACTGTGCCGCTAGATGGATTCTGTCTGTTCCCAAGTAGATTGATAGAAGGCAGTCTTTTATGTCCATAAAACATTGGCCATTTCCACACGGGGCGAGAGAATCGCCTCATGCTGGTACTTACCGGACTTCTTGGCTCCACGCTTGGGTCCAGGCTGGTCCGGAGGAGTGCGTGGCCGCCGCTCCGCACTGCTCCGGGGACGAAAATGGCGGCTTCCGGTTGGTCGAGGCTCTCCACCAACCGCTGAAGCTCACCAGCCTAAAGCCCGCCCCCGGCAAATTGCAAGCTCACACTGGTGCAAGCCTGCAAATCTGCACTGGAGCACAGGCACGGAGTGGCGCGCTCCATGCTTTTGAAAGACCTGTTTCAAGCGGCTTTTCAAAAGCACGCTGGATGACCACTTCGGGTCATTCTGGAGTGGGCTGAGGTGCAGAACTACTCTAAGTAGGTCCGACCCAGCCCACTCCCAGGTGCAGACATCTTTCCTGGAGGACACTCTGCACCGTTTCTTTAAGCCCGTGCGGAAATGGCCATTGAGTAAAATCCTGTCAATTTCATAATATTTCTCTTCCTTCAACCAACTTCTTGGAATGTTATAATGATATATCTGTATTTTTTAAAAAAAATTCCATATAAGAGACCAATACATTTATTTTATAGCATGCCTTTACTCCTGGCTCAAGGTGGAAACTGGATTATGCTATGCTATGCTATGCTATGCTATGCTATACTATGCTATACTATGCTATACTATACTATACTATACTATACTTCTTAGGGATAAACTCTAGGAGTTGTAGTGAACTGATAAATGTTCTCCACTTTCAGAAATTTTGAGAGGAATGGTTCAGGAACAGCTGTGAAAATTTGTATATTTTTGGTCGGCTCTGATTGTTTTGTCTCAAAATATGCAAATACCGATTGCTACATCTGATTATAATGTCATCTGTATAATTCAATACACAGTTGCTGATTGGCTAACACCCCTCAAAAGGAAATGAGAGGGGAAAGAAATGTTGCTGAAAGGACCAAAAAGGGAGAAATGGCTGAGAATAATCCTATACAGCCATGGAGAAAGGCAAAATTAAATAAATTTTCAGAGTATGGGTTAGCTCACCTAACAGCATCAAGAAGAAAGCTCAGTCATAACAATCTGGATATGATGTAGTATTGCAGTTATGTTCCAACTCCTGATTTAATATGATTAGTCCACCCCATCCCTGGAAAAATGAAGCCTACTTCCAGTTAATTCTTTATGCTCTGATTTATACTACTTAATTGGTCTCCCCTAAACTGACTAGCAAATCCATATCCTACTGTAATTACCTGAACGTAAAAAATTTAGGCAATATCTATCTTGCTCAGAGAAGTCATTGCAAAAGAACAGTGAAAACACAAACTGTATTAAAGGGCTTGTCTTTCAGCTTTCCCATTTTGCCCCTGTTGGCTCTCAGCATCTGTATCTAGGGCATGACCACATAGCGGGTATGTGTCACAAAGACATTTATCATCTGATTACAGCTTTTAAGATCAGTTTCTGTTGCTGTGAGATTATTTCCTGCTTTTCAAGTTCCCAGATGGAATTCAGAGATTTAAGGCAAGATAGTAGTAATAATTCTATTTTGAAATAGATTAGTTTAAGCAAGGCTGAAATCCAACACCCACTTATCTGAACTCAGTGGAACTTACTTCTGAGTAGACAGGTCTAATGTTATGTTTTAGGACTTGCTGTGCCATTTTAGGCCCTGGAGAGGCCTAAAGTAAATAGGAAGGAAGTAAAGAGGAAGTGACTTTTGCTCATTTCCTGTGGTTAAAGAGGCCTCTCTGGGACCTAAAATGGCCAGGGAGGACATGAACTTATTTTCCTTCCCCCACTTTTTTCCCCCTGTGAGATGTGTGGTGGAGAAAGTGCAGCCTTCCAAGGTCTCCTTTGGGGCTAATGTGCCCCATAACTTCCCACAGCTGCCCATCCCTTCCCCATATGACCCTGCCAGAGTGTTAAGATGTTTGAGGGAAAGCTTTCACTGGGTTTCACCAGCACCACAGGCCCAGCTGGAAAGGACACAACAGAGAGACTTCTAAGGGCTGCACTCAGCCAGTGGAATTCCCTTCCTTTCCTTTCATTAGCAGACAAGGATCTTATTATTCAAACTGGCTTTTAAGGGTTAATGGTTGTGAGGGACCTTTTATGGACAGTGTGTGTGTGTGCTGCATTTTTTAACTTTATTCTTTCTGTTTTTTAAAATATGATTTTATACTTTTTTCAAAGGTAGTGCTGTTTTAATAGGACAATTGTGGAATTGTGTTTTAAGCTTTTTTTGTTGTCTTTTTTTTTTTTTAGCTTATCTTTTTTTTCTTTTCTTTGTAAGGTGCCTTGGTTCCCATCCCTGGAAAAAGGTGGCATATAAAATAAATATTTGGGGACCTAGTTGCTTGCAGTTCCCAAAACATGATCCTCTGGGATTATTATAGTCTCGAACCAAGTCTTCATGGAGTAGACTTGTCACACTGGATGCTTTAAAACAGTGGTAATAAAAGAAATGATTGTCTCTTTCTACACTATAAAGATGCCTCTTCTGTTACTTGACAGCCTCCTTGAGGAGGGCCATATTGGATTTCAAGGACTTTTTTGATCACAAATCATCCTCTTCTAGTCACTACAGGTAAACTGGGACAGATGAGCCACTTATGTAGAGCTGAGTGAAATTTTCTCAAGGAGACATTTTCCATAAAGATTTCCACAGGTTTTTCTTCTTTCTGTCTCACCACATCCCCTAGCCAACTCTGTAAAAATAGAAAGTTACTTTGCAGACTTTGCTTAGACTGAATATTTTTCACCATGCTTTGTAGCAGCAGCCATTTCCCCCCAGACTGCCATGGAAAATTGCTACGTCCACATTATTGTGAAAATGGTGACCAGTCCACCATGATGTATTATGGTTTTTCTGCTAAACAACCACTGCACTGTTATTTGCAAATAAATAAATAAATAGCCTTAAGGTTTTTCAAAAAGCTGTGTCTCTATCACTGCTAATAATGAGCACTCGCTCTCCCAAAACTATTGGAAAAGTTACCCTCCCCTGAAAAAAAAAATCAGTGACACCCAACCTTTTCAATAGTCTGAATTATATTGACTTTCCACACACAAGTCTCCCCCTAGCTGAGCTGTTAGTGCAGTTCCTAAGTTCTGATACTGTCAGTGAGCTTCTGGCTTCATGGAAATCACTGGAAATGTTTCATGTACTCCAGCAGTGCTCGGATTCTTTCTAGTGTGTTGTTTACCAATATCTTTTTATCTTTCTGGATCCATTAAGGGGCTCAATTTATAAACACCATTGATTTTAGCAAAGTTCTTTTGATTTACAGTAGTGCAACTTGAGAGGAAAATAAGGTCTACAACAGTTTATGCAAAAGCAAATAACCCAGGTAAGGTGCAGAGGGGATACGGCCTGAAATGAAAAATGAGTGACATTATTTTCATTGCACCATGCATTCTATGTTTCCCAAACAGCCAATACCAAAATCAATAAATAGTACTCTTATTATTTATTAAACGGTCTATCTGAATGATCCCAAACTGAACTCTAGACTGTAATTACTAGTAGCCAGTGAGTGGAAGTAAATACAGTAAAGGACAGAATGATGAAGGGACATGTCCTCCAACTTCTGTACTTCCACAAGTAAAAAAGAAACTGTTAAATGCAATCAAAGCGCAGAAAACTGTGCTAGCAAAACATGTACACCTTGGCCGAAGTACTGCCATGTGCTGCTGCTGCTGCTGTTATTCTACTAGACTTTATCTTTTGTGCAGTCTATTTCTGTTGTCTTGAAGCTTGTGCTATTCAGAAAAGTACATGCCTAGATGTCAAAGATGCTGCTGCATGTATAAACAAGAATGGTGAAGCTCATAGTTAACTTGCTTTGAGATGGATGTATTTCTTGGGTAGGAGAAATGTCTTGCCCACTTCCACAGAACAAAGGATAGAAGCACCGGAGTCAATTTATAAGATAATAGCATATATACCTGGTGTTGCCCAGGATTTTATTTTCTCATAGGTAATACTTGTTAGAAAGATTTGAGATCCTGTGTCTCTAATTCGCCAAACTGTCTTGTCCAGTACCTGTAACTTTTCCCCATATTCCCCAATCCTACCTGTATTCAGAGTTATTAACATACAGAGGTTGGGTTCCTGAGAGATTACACTGCCCTCCTCCTTGCTGCTAGACCTCATCCCCATAGCAACTGGCCTATTCAAGACAGACACAGTTGACTGAGGCTCAAGAGCTCTCTCGCTGAGAATTCTAAAGGCCCCTCCCTAAACTGCAAACCTCAGGATTCCATAGAATCTTCTTAGGCAGCCAATCATATGAAGTCTTTGCCTGACACAGCCAATCGTATGAGGTCTTTGCCTGACACAGAGAAACAGACAAACTTTGACTTGTATATATTAGATGGGTGTTCCAGTATTACCTTCCCAATTATTTACTGCATATTTACTTCCCAATTATTTATTGTACATTTTCCCCTGCACCTGAATAAGGGGGCTGAATCACCCACTTCTCTGTCCCTTGATTTTTCCACTCTCCTCAAATAAGAGAAAGAGTCTTTGCTTCTCATAGACAAGGCCTGACCAGCTGTTTCTTCCAGATCATGGATGGAGGCACTGGTTTGACTGTCCAGAGGTTTTGACTTTCTTCCCATCTTGAAGTTCTCTCAACTTCACTTTTAGGTGATGAATTTCTAACCTGCCTATCTTTGCCTGAAGCCCTGATTCCAAGTGAGGACCTGCTCTCACAACATGAACTGAAAAGTATAGGCTGAGCTACAAAAGCCCCAGGATAGTCTGGGCTTGAAGAGTAGTGTACGGCCAACCTGATATAAGTGGATTCAAGGATTCAATACCTATTGGAAATCCTAGCCTATTTCCAATACCTATTGGAAATTCTGGAGGCTTCTAAAAAGTTTTTTTTATCTCCAATAAAGGTGAAGCAATCAGATTTTGACTATCAGTGGCAAATTTTGATGTTACAACACCTAAACCAGTCTCTAGATGTGACAATGCAAAGGTTTTTTGAGAGCCCTTGATGGAGTCTTCCTGAGAGAATCACAATATTCAACCTATAAATTGCCTTGCAGCCTCACACAGGACAGAGACGAACTAAAACTCGAAGACTGTTTACTTTGTTGCTGCTGATGGAGAGATACATTTTATTACTTAGCTTTTAATGCCTTTGTCCTTAGTCTCCTTACGGTGTCTACCTGCACCAGCCTTCTATCAAGACCGCCTTAAACACCATTTTAAGCAACATCTCAAATAATATGCAGACCTGTGACCCTAATAACCATCACTGTTCTTCTCATTTATGATTTTTTTTTTTAGCATCCTTACCTGGTGAGAAAGCCAGTACCCTTTGAATGACAGTGTAAAATATTCTGTGCCTTTTGATTTGCCTAGGATCTTGTAATTTGCTGCATAGCTTCCTCAGATATATTTAAATTAGACCATAATTTTAGTAGCTTTAATTTTTTTTTTCTGGTGAAACTTCATTTATTACACAGTCCACCCACTTGAACTTTTCCTTAACTAAATTCAGTGATTGGTTGAGGCTCTTTTGTAATCTCTTGACACTTGTCATAGCCAAACCTGATCCTCCCAGTAGGCAGGGTAAGGCAACTATCTCAGGTGACAGATGTTGGCAGTCATTCTTCCTGAACAATCCAGTCATTCCCCAGTCTTGGAAGAAAGAGGTGTGTGCGCCACATGACCTCACATCAAATCTCTAAATTAGTCCATTGTTCTCAAATTAGTCTGTTGCTTCTCTATGAGGAATGAAGGAAGACACCATCATGTCCTTTATCTGAAGTGACAAAATGTCTCATGGCCATCTCTGGGAACAATTCTTGTTAAGTATGATGACTCATACCTTTGGCATAATGTACAGCAAAAAATGCATCTATGCTCCCACACTTGAAGATCAGCAGATTCCATATGTATATCTGCATGCATATGTAACCAATGTATCATTCCATAGCATACAATGAGGAAAATAAAGATGGCGTAGAATGACACATTACTTTGAAGTACATCTCTGGTGGTACTTCCTTGTACTGCCCTTCACATCCCTGCAGAATGAGCATCATTTAAAAATGCTTACGTCTTAATGCATAGGATAATCTCTTACTTCTCTTCTTGGTTAAATCTCATTCTTAAAATATTATTTACCTGTATAAGCCATCTTTGTCTATTCAAATGGAAGCCTTATTTAGTTCAAGTGTTCATGAGTCTTCAGTCCCAGTCATCAAATTAATTTTCTTTTCTAAGTACTAATATATATCCAGATATTATTTTTATCTCAGTATTGTGAATCACTTTGTGAATACTTAGATAAATGTGACTGGTTCCACATAGAACATGCATAGACTTCACAGTGAAATTCTGGAAATACTTATAAAGGGATATTCTTACTTTATTTAGCTTTAAATGGCTAGGCAATTTATTTTTCAAAGAACACTAGCTGAAGTTTCCTTAAAAAGAACTGGTGTTCTGTACTTAATAACCTATTAACTCCCTGGATTATGCAGCATGATCCAATGATGGATAAGGTAAGTATAGTTTAACAGCCATTCTTAAACAACCTGGAGTGTCATTAATTTTGTTATAGGACAGATTCATTTGAAATGTCAGGACTTGCTGTACCAGACCTAAAATTGTATTTTCAAACCAATTTTAATAGATTGTATTTCACTCCTGACACAAAATTCATTTATTTGCCTTAGATTGCAATTTTTATTGTAATTGTATCAAATTGAATAAGAACATTATATCCAATTCAATGCAAGCTAAAGCTACCCAGAAGGGTATAATGCCACTTCTTTCCCTGTTTTAGAGCCAGTTTGAGCTCTGCCTTGGACTCAACATCCAAGTGATTTCTTTTGGTCAAATAAATAAAACATAAGTATAAGGAAATACTTGTCTATGTTAACAATATTTCAAACCATAACAAAAATTCATCTCCCTCAAAAAAAACACAATTAGTATTTTAAATTGGCAATTGAAATTACAAATTGTCGTTGCACAATCTTTTTAAGAATTTCCCCAGAAACTTTCCTGGCGTTTGTCAGGGTGGTATAGTATCCTACTAGTAGGTTCAAGGAGCACACATGCACAAAATTGGAACTGCATCCTATCCCATCATTACAACTTTTGTGGTTCCCTCAACTGCAGAAATATAAAACAAATGCCTATCAGCTCTTGGATGATTTTGGCTACCTCCAGTTATAGCTCAGTATAGCTGTCTAAATATCCTAACGGCATCAGATCCCATCTGATCTTGGAAGCTGTGGGTTCTGCCTTAGTTAGTACTTGGATGGGGGACTGCCAACCAAAATCAGGTGTTGATGGCTATATTTCAGAGGAAGGAACTGGCAAAACCGCCTCTGAGTATTCATCACATAAATAAACCCTATGAAATTCATGGGATCACCATAAGTGGACAGGTAACTTGAAATCACATACACACACACACGGACAGCTCAACTTATTCCTCATTTTGAATGTATTCAACCATGTACACGGTCAATTATTATCATCTGCTTCATAGATGGAGTTTACCATCTACCACTACAAATGGCTGGCTAGGTATTAGGTCTGCTCAGTCCCTGCTTCTGTTGCATGATGAAAAAGTCTGTAAAAAATTCCTTGAACAAATGAGAAATCTGGGCATCATGAGACATACAGCTGCTGCCTACATACAATATGAAGACATATTCTGAATGGTTCCAATATTTTTTTTTTCTCCTTGGAGCCTTTAGTGACATAGACAAACCATGAATCAAGAACTAATTATGAATAGGAAAAATAGATGGAAGACTTTCCAAAGTGGAGTTGCTACTCTGTGTGATCATGCAATATATTTCCTCCAGTTGTGGGAGGACGCTCCTTCTACACAGATCTAAGAGTGCAAGTGGGCAGAACCAGCAGAAATACATCTGCATTAGAGACAAGGTACATCTGCAAGGCACATGCCCAGTCAATGGATTAACTTCCAGGGAACAGTGAGAGTGAGTCAAACACTGACAAATGATTATTTAATTGATGCCCACTAACCAAATTTTAACAAGGCATTACCCAATGCCAAAAATAGGAACGGAACAGAGATAGTGGTATACCAAGGAGATGTACCACAAAATAACAACAGACCTACTAAAGAGGAACTATAGGAGTATATGAAAAGAAGATGGTAGAGGAAGGCATTTTTATTAATTACTTATATTTATATCCTACTTTTCCTCCAGTGAGTTCAAAGCAGCATGCAAGGCTTTTCTCTGCTCCTCTCATCTGCACAGTAACTCTGGGAGGCAGGTCAGGCTGAAAGAAACTGGTTGGCCCAGGGAATTTCATGGCACAATAGGGACTAGAACCTGGATCTCCCAAGTCCAGAACCAACATTCTAAGCGCTTAACTGCCTTAGATTACCCAATCAATAGGGAAATCCTGATATCCATGTACCGAAAATGTTCCTTCCATCACAGAATTAATTATCAGTGTTTATTATGAGAGAAGAAAGCTTGGGATACATGGACAGTAAGGTGCTTTTAATATGATAGGTTGCTAGCTGTATAATTCTTCTCCATCATACATTGCAAAGCCAAGTATATGACTGTACAGAAAAGATATGAACATAATTAGGTGGGAGAGTCATGAAGAGATGGGTAGGAAGGGAAAAAATGAACTATGGAGGGATGAGAGCATTTGTTTGAAATCTTTCTGAATAAAAGTTTCCTAATGTCAAAACTTTAAATATAAATCCTCCAGCTGGCCTGAGGTTTGACCATAATTATTGAGATGTACCTATCTTAGAAGTTTCTAAATGGATATACATTCTGCTGTGACATAGCACTGAAGTTTGAAAACACTCAGTTTACATTTTTTTATTGGAGTAGAAGCTAAAAATGAATTGGACTTTAACAACAGATAGTATATACAAAATGGAGAAAATCTGGTCCATGAATAATATACTTCAACAGCAAGGATACAGGAATTAACGGAACTTTAAAAACACACAGGGATGGGTAAAGGTCATTTGTTTGCCTTTTCCTGCTTCATAAGACAGAAAATAAATTTGACCGGTCAAACACAGCAGATCTAATCTCACTGCGATCTGAAATCAGTAGCTCTCATTGCCACCAGAGTATAGCCTAGTGTACGATGACCCCACCATGAACCAAGGAGAAAGAGAGATCACCAGCAGGTGCAGACTGACAGAATTCAATGTCGCATTCAAGTTTATTCTTTGTCCCATTCTGAGAACTGCAGGATTGTGTTTTGAACCCAATACCCCAGGGCTTCCACTTCTTTTCTCACAATTACATGTGTACTAGGGAGGGGGCTAGGTGTGGAGGAGAAGAAAAAGGAAAGAATTCTTCCATGGCATGGAAGATATGGTCAAGGGCAGTTTAGATTAAAGCCTATGACTGGCACTGGTTAAAGAGTGGGAAAGCCAACAAAATAAAAACTAGACCCATCCTGTTTAATAGAAACAAATTGCTCTCCACTTCCCAGTGACACAGATAGGAGGCCATTTGTACCTACTGCCCTTTGTTGAGAACAACAGAAAGGAAATGTACTCGTCCCAAGCAGGATAAAATTCTTTTTTGTCATAGTTGGCTACCTCAGTCCACCGAACAAGCGCAGCGGTTAAGTAGTTGAGGTTCCTTGTACGTTTGTTTGATTAAAGGTCTGCAACACTGGCTCACGTAGAAACAGCTCAGCTGCACAAACCACAATGAATGAAGGGCTTGTTAAAGAGCAGTCAGTGAGACATGGCAGAACTACTCTGTGAATTAGCCTTGAATAGGAGCTTGTTGTTTTGCTTGTTCCCTTTTACTATGAGAGCACAAAACTCTAACTTTTCAATTACATTAGATCTCGGGGCTAGTTTGCATGTGTATATTGGGTGAATGAGCACACACACAAAGTCAGGCAAGCTCAGTCATATCATGACAACAAATAACCTTCAGATGTCCCTGAGTAGACTGGTTAACACTGATATTTGTAAAGGTCAAGATAAAGTGTCTCAGAGCGTATTTATGAACTGATCAAATTGAGCATTTTGATGTTCTTCTTTAAGAAGTGAGTAAGGAAAAAAAAAAAAAAGCCATCAAATACTGATTTAGGAAGGCACCACAGTATTTCCAGTTTCTAACTATAATGGACTATAACAGATATACTATCTACCTTAGCACTACAATAAAGAAAAAGAAAGATTTAGAGAAGATTGAACTCTCCCATCTCTCCATCCTGCTACCCTGAAAATCTTCAGAATTTGTCTAATGAGTCTGTTAGGGGGAGTTGTCTGTACTTTAAAGGAGATATGCAGGGTGCTGTACCTTGGATAGTGCCTTTAAAATTTGGACTCAAACATGGAACAGATTAATTGCCCACTGACATAGAAGCCATCACTCACCACCATCTAGCCTTCTCTGAACTTTGGGTCAAGCTCAGAATGGACTCAGTTCAGGAAGAACAGGAAGCATGGGGAATTGGGTCCAAATGGTGAGTTTCAACTGACCCTAAGCTACTGAGGCTCCAGCTATTGAGCTATAGCCTCCTTTGAAAAGTGCATTTGAAATCAGGCAGATTGGTGGCTAGGGCATTTTGTACCAGGGAGATGCTGGAACATGATTCAAACAGGTGTTAAATATATTAATTCAAACCTGATTTAGACCAGGCCCAAATTGACTCATTTGAGCTGAGCCTCTTTCAAATTCAGTGTAGGGGAATATTTCCAACACAGTAATATATTAGCACTTTAGACTGATCTTGATTCTACTCTACACACATACAATACTTGCATCCCCTTGCAAATCAATCAGTATGTCAGTCATGTTCAACGAGATAGGAATTGTGCTGTGAACATACAACCGCATTAGCTGATACATTGGAGACAATCAGTCCTGCTATCATGCATGCATCATGCATGACTGATTAGAACAAGTAAGTTTAATTGTAAATACTAGTGTGCATTGTAGATCACACTGGCTTTCTCAGTTCAAATTGTTACCATACCCTACACTCCCCAACTTATGAGATGTGCTATTTTCATAATTGAACATATTTATAGTTGAAAAACATGATCAAAAGCACATTGAGCAGAAAGTGTGGTGCCAGATCAAGCTAACCTGAGACATGGTCAGGTCATAAGTTCATAGAGGATTCAGTGGGAAACCCAGACATTAATAGGTCTACGCTAATCCTTTCAACACCTCAGGCTCTGGGCACACCAAAAACAATGGAAGGAGAAATTGCCCAGATGAAGCAATCAGGGACCATCCCTTGATCTTACCCTACAGAAATCTCCTCTGACCTAGACATTAAGAGATTGTCATGACTCCCATCAGTGTTTTGTTACCTAGAGTTAAAACAGTCAGCTCAATCCTGACTCCTATGTCAGTTCTGTGGGAAAGCCATTACCACTTTGTCTACACACTTCCCTCAGGGCAAGAAATAGGGTATATAAACCGTACCTTTGGCCCCAGCAAATTGTAGTACATTGGATGTATTAAGCTGTCTCAGACTTCCGTTCCTCTGTGCTATCTTCAGACACTGTCTGAGCCACTTTGCTGTGAACCCTTTTTTTAGGACTAGTAACTACCTTCCTTTCCACCCAATCTTTCTCTGTCCAACCTTTCTTGCCTCACTTTCCAGTAGCCCTGTATGATTCTTAGAGTGATTCTTAGAGTTCCCGTGTGTTTGTTAAATCCAAATAAAATACCTTATTTTAACTCTCAATTGGAGTTATCTCTACAATTAGTACTGGTATACACAGGTGAAAAGATCTTGCCATTACTCTCCTCTCACAGGGCTCTTTTGAGCTATAACTTCCCCAAATACTAAGGAGACACAGGCATTGCAGGTGGACCCCAGCATCTCCCACTTCTTAGGGTACAAAATCCTCTTAATGCCAATAAAACAAATAGTAAGTTTAGACAAGACATTACCTTGTTTCTTCAGAATGATAATTTTTCTTAAATGAATGTCTTAAACACAATTTGAGCTAATGCTTCCATGCAGTATTGAAATAATCCCTTGCATGTACTATAATTCACTCTGTTTCCTTCCCTCTCTCCTCCCTCCCTCCCTCCCTTCCTTCCAGATGCAGTTCTTGCTAAGCATGAGATGACATTTCAATTGAGATGGCAAAAACCACAGTTTGCGCAGCTGTAACTGAAGGGGCCATTCAGAACTAGGAGGTTAGAGCATATAAATATGTAGTGGAATCAGGGCTCACGGGGCAAAATTCTAGAACCTTTACATAAGCAGTGTTGTGATTTGAACTGCTTTCCAGCCACCTTTTCCATTCTATGAGCTTAGCTGCTCATTCTTCTAGCTGGGGGGAGGGCTGGAGGCAGGAATGGATTTTCCCAACAACAATATACTGTTGTGAGCTATCCCCATTGTTATGCAAAGCATTTGGGGATTGGTTTGGTCCTGGGTAAACAATGAAAAGCTTCCCTTTAGAAAACAACTTTTTCCAAAACTTTTACAATTGCTTTCTTGATATGTATCAAGACAGCTGCCTACATTTTTGGAATCTTCTTGCACATGTGGCTGTCATGATGAGTACCTGCATCTCAGAATTTACCATTACCAAACTGGAAATGAAGCAAGGAGGCAAGCCGATTGTTCTTCCCATTCCCATTCCCATTCCCATTCCCATTCCCATTTTACTTTTCAAGCTTATGTGAGGGATGTTTATATAAAGACTTGGAATGCCTATAATTTAATAAATGTTATCTTTGGCACAGTGAGCATTTGAACTTTTACCTCTGTTTCCTCTATTTTTAAAAAATAGAATTCAACTTTCTTGTCATGTACTTTCAAGTAATTTCTGACTTCTGGCTGCCATAAAGTGACCCTACCAAGGGATTTTCCTGGAAAGATTAGTTCAGAGGAGATTTGTCACTATCTGCTTCTGAGGGTGAGAAAGTGTGGCTTGTCTTCCATAGCTGAGTGGGGATTTTAGCTCTGGTCTCCAGCGTCATAGTCCAATGCTCAAACCACTATGCCATACTGTCTCTGGGCCATTTCCGCACCACACTGTTATAGTGCTGTTATTCCACTTTCAACATCCTGTGGACTTCTGGGGTTTGTAGTTTACTGAGGCCAAAATGCTCTCTGGCAGAGAATTCTAAATGCCCCTCCCAACTGCAAACCTCAGGATTCCATAGGATGTTGAAAGTGGAATAATAATACTGTAACAGTCTAATGTGAAAATGGCCTTAGATTTCAACTAGTGTGCACAATACAAAGGACAAACTAACATATTCTGGGGGGGGGGGAGAGCGAGAGAGAGAGAGAGAGAGAGAGATTAGTTTCCCCTTTGGACTGCAACCATTTCGTTGAAAGTGGGCCATCAAACACTTTTAGGAAATGTATAAAGATGAAAGAAATGCATCAAACTAGTATTGAAAATAGAAGACTGAGGGGGCACATGCTCTATTTCTCCATCTGCAATCAATATACATTCTGGGCTGTGTTCACATTTGCTGAAATTGATCTGCACTACAATATCTTCACAGCAGCCTATTTTTTAATTGGAATACAATGTTTTCTTAATTAAGCAGGGCACATAAATGATGTCATTTGGTTTAACTCTGCAATGGATAATTTGTTATTAAATCCCTTAATGGCTAATGTTGACGTCTCTGTCGTTACTTGTTTCTTTTCTCAATCTTGATTATCATAGGCCCATTAAAAATGTCTAAAGAAACCTTTCCTCATTAATCCTTTCAAGGAAAGGCCGCTGGTACCAGATTAAGTAGAGCTTGCATCTGAAACTATTCTGTTCTGTATGACACATAGTAAGTGGTCGGTAATCCATGTCTTAATCTCCTTGTTGCATGGCTTGGTTTATCGTAATTGATACCCCTGTGACTCTTGCAAACTCCTATTGTATTACCTTGAAAGTCCAGCTCCTCTTCCTGTTTCCCTCCCCACTGGAATGTCTGAAAAAAAGCAGCCTTGAAGTTGACCAAAGTCTTCTGGGAAATTGCTCTTATGAAAGAAAGAAAGAAAGAAAGTGTGTGTGGGGGTATGTGATTTCTTTAGATGTACCACCATATTGTTATAGGTTTTTTTTTAATTGAGTCTAGCATCTCCTATTAATGAAATGATTATTAACAACTTTCTTGTATTGCATAATTTCCTCAGATCTCTAGTTAACCTGGTTTTGAGTTTTATGCTAAGGAAAGATTAGGTGTGTCCTTTACCGTGGTTCAGGCTTTATTCAAACACATACATGATTTAAAAACAACATTTCTGACACGTTTTTCCTGGATCCCAACAGGATGCTGTTAATCGCAAAAAAAGATACATTTATTAGTGTGATTAAAAAACAGAACTTAATAAATAACTTTGCAAAATGTTTTGGCTTTTGACTCATTCAGCTGCTGAACAACAACAACAACAAAAAGTGAGCTGCATCCAAGGTGGCAGTGCCAACATTCTTAAGTTGATGGTGGTATTATGTTATTGTGTAGGGGGAGACCATGAGGTGTTAAGGTTTTAAGTCTGTGAAGCCAGAAATTCTCCCTTACATCCAAAGTACTTGAAAGAGATGGCACCACAGTTTTCAACTACAGACTTGTGATTCATGAAGTGTGAATGTAGGTCTGTGGTTGGTTTTGCCTACATACCAAAAATAGCATTCTTTACATCTATGTCTGAAATACTGACCAGACATTTTTGCTCAGAACACCACATCTTCTTCAGTTTGTCTCTGTTTGGAACTGAGATGCTATCTCTCTCAAGTTCTTTGGATATAAGGGTGAATGTCTGGATTCAAAGACTTAAGACATTAACACTGCATGGTTTCAACCTAGAGGATAATTCATAATACATTCCACTTAGGAATGTTGGCAATAAAGTAATATCTATGGCCATTTCCATGCTACATTGTTATAGTGCTATTATTCCACTTTCAACATCCTGTAGAATTCTGGGGTTTGTAGTTTACTGAGACCAAACAGCTCTCTGGCTGAGAATTCTAATGGCCCCTCCCTAAACTTCAAATTCCAGGATTCCATAGTATGTTGAAAGTGGAATAAGAACACTATAACAGTGTAATGTGGAAATGGCCTAAATCTATATATTTAATTAATTTATATCCCATCTTTCTTGTTTCTGAGCTCCCAAGGTGGCTTATGTCTATAGATATGTATCTATTTTTATAAATATACTGAAAGACAAATAGATAGAAAGATACATAGGTAGATAGATAGAGATACAGAGATTAGGGAGGTAGAGTAGGTAGATAGTGATGCAGAAATAACTGAAGGTAGAAGCTGAAGTGTTTTGGTTATATTTTTTCAATACTGTTTGTTAATCACTTCAAAATATCTATCTGTCTATCTATCTCAAGAGAGAAAGAGAATGAAAGAGAGAGAGAAAATATGTATGTGTGTATGTTTATGTTATAAATATATGTGTTTCTGTTTGGCTGTATTACTAAAAGATTCAAGCAGTTTACATTGCATTTAAAATGCAATTTTAACATATTAAGGAAAGCATAAATAAGCCGCATGTTGAAGGGAATGTTGTCAGCCAAAAGTTTAACACTTCTTCTGAAAGTAAGTCCTTCTAAGAAGTGACTTCACTTACATCTTTAGAGAAGTGGGTCCACCACTGGGAGTGTGGGGTATTGCCATATAGACCAAATAAATAACTGCAACCTCATTTCATTGACTACATTTCCTTAATAGACTTTTCCCAGGACAGATCATCACTGTAAGATATGAGGATTTCAGGCTGTTCACCATCAGGCCTTGCAACACAGAAAAATGGAATAACAGAATCTTAGAGTTGGAAGGAACCAGAAGGGCTATCAAGTCTAACCCTCTGCCATGTAGAAATACACAACTAAAGCACTTCTGAAAGATGTCCATTCAACCTCTCTTTAAAGACCTCCAAAGATGAATTAGTCATAGGATGTGACCTAGAAGATTTTCTTTGCATGAAAGAGGAAGCTACTCTGATTCCAACAAGTGATTTTCTTCCCAGTCCAAGCCTCTCAGTGCTATGCATATTGGTTAAGAGATAAGGTACACTGAGTTCAATAGATCTTATTCCTAGGCATGTTCTTTCTCTCTCTCTCTCTCTCTCTTAAACAATTAGATGAGGTTCTTGATCTACATAAGTCCATATGTTATTGTACTGCAGTACCTCAGCCAACCAATCCAATGTTGGGACCTGCAATTCAGCAACATCTGAAGGGCCAAACATTACCCATTCTTGCTTTCCCCCTCTGCCGTATTCCAATGCCATTACAGTTGACTGTAGCACAGATAGTATTCAAATGATCATACTGCTGTTGCCAACTGTGGTCAGACTGTAATATCTAAATCCTGTTCACTAGTATAAGAGGAAAGTAGCCCATTAGTTTGGATGAGATAAGGAAAGTCAGCTTATCCTGGATCCCTACACTTGTTTTTCTATAGTTAAAACAAAGTGTAGAAGTTTGTTTGTTTTCAAAAAGGATAGAAACATATTCTGCATTCACTGTTGTGCCTGTGTAGGACTGAGCTATTTGACTTATTTTATAAATAGAACCTCTACTTATGTGGGCTGAGGGGTGTGAGGCTTCAAAGAAGGGATAAGGTAGTTTAAATTTTTCATTCCATTGTTCCTCAGATAAAGCTTTTGTACATTGGCTTCCAGTTGGAATGGCAGTTAAGTCACTTCGTCCCTTACTTCTGCTAAGGGGCAAGGTGCTGTTTGTGGTAGCAACCAGTTTGGGACAAGAGAAGCCAGCTGGAATTGTCTCTCAGGTAAGAGAGATTTAAAGGATCCCATAAAGGTCCAGATCTGTGATCTAGGCACCTAGAAGAAACAAAGAGGTTTCTGGAATTGCAGCAGATCAGATGGGACGAGGACACCATCAAACTCTTCCATATCACAGTTGCTGCAGAGCAGTCCTAGCACTGCATACTCAATTTTCTTAACCACTGATGAACACAAATTAAACAGTTAAGGAATCTCCTCAGATGATGGTTATGATTTACCCCATCATTTATATGTCTTCAAGATTTGTGTGAATGGGACTTTTGATTATTTAATTCACTAACAAATAAACATGGTGCCCAGTGTGCTAGAACTGAGTTAAAAAGGAAAAAGAAAACCTGTGAGAAGCTGTTCATGCATGGATAATTTTAAAGAGACACTGTTCCCTTTATTAGATTGAAAAAATTACATATAAAGTAATTTTTTTAATCCATTACTAACTATGGATACTGGCTGTGTTTTTGTCTTTTGCAAGAGAAGATCCAAGGTCACAGCTACTGTTGTAATAACAGGAAGTGAACCTGTTTTGAACTTGAAATGGATTTTTACTTTCTGGGAAAGCATGTGTAAACTGCTGGCTAGAAGGTACTGATTGCTGAAGTATATCAACATCTAGTAGTGAAGGAGAAAGCTATATCTAAAAGAGTTAATTCAGTTTGACAGATATCAAACAGGATTAAAAGCTGAGCTTAAGGATTTAAGACATTCTTTCACTCAAAGAAATACTGAGAGGAAACAGAAGAATGAGAGAATGGAGTCTATGGAGAAAAAGACACAAAAACTGGAAGACATCAATGGAAGAAACTGGAAAGAAGGAAAAAAAACTGGAAGAAGTCAAAGATAAAACATTCGGATGCAATGGTCTTACTTGAGTTGAAAGAAAGGGAAAGATGCCTTAGAATAAGGGGCATACTAGAGAATCAGTTGAAACTATTGATGCAAGAGTGAATTAAGCCCTGGATGATTTTTTTGGAAATACAGAGAAAAGATTTTTGTTTTTAACTGGATAATGTGTACAAACTGAATTCTTTGCTGGCCAGACAAATAAATTTATCAAAGGATGTGATTATTTATTTTGTAAGAAGGCAGATAAAAGACCAAGTTCTTCAACAGTACTATTCAAGCAAGCTGCAGACTGATGGGAAGGGTGTTATAATTTTTAAGGATATTCCTGTTAGAATTCTGAGAAGGCAGGATATATCTTCTTGACCACTAAAATAAAGTAATATGGGATATGCAAATCTTGAAGGATTTACTCTGCACTATAGACATTAAAACATTAATCTTAATATGACTGCAAAGGCAAAAGACTTTCTGGAGAGATATAGAAAACTCTTTTTAGGAGATGATACAAGAGGGAGAGAATAGGAAGGAACCAAAGATAGAAGGACAGAAGGAAAAAGGATGTTAATCCAAACTCTAAAGAGGAAACTAGCAGAGACAAGGATGGGAAAAGCCTCCAGGCCTAGGTGAATATGAAGATAGACTCTAATGAAGATGTTAAAAGTGGCTTTAAATTTATTTCTTTGACTATAACACACATTCTAAATGCAGAAGAAATTTTCACTATTTGGAAAAACAAAACTGGACTTGATTTATTTACAGGAAACACACATTAGGGAAAAAGCTCTATAAGAAGGCTTACAACTGTTCTTGAAGAAAAACAAAGAAGAATCTAACTTGTAAAAAGCAGCAGCAGGCACTTAAGCTGCTCACCAGCTAGGATTGCTGCCCAACACAGGCTGTCCCACCACGGTCTTAGCAGCTCCTGGGTTCCTTCTGTTCCTTCCATGACCGAACTTGTCTATCAATGTCTTTTATTTCTTCATTCCATTTGTCTTCTCTTCTTTGGTCACTGGAACCAGTTTCAGGACTCTCTGAACTCCTTTGCTCCCTTTACTTTTTACAGAGCGCTTCAGATGACTTCAAAATCTTCCAAAGCCCCTCTGACTGTGGTTTTCAATTGTCCTTACCGAACACTCTTCAGAATGACAACCTATTGCACTGTCCTTACTGTTCAATTGCTCTTACCACTCAGGTAAACAGTTTATCTCATCACTGGATAAGAAGAAAAGAGGAGTGGTGATTTATGCAAATTTGAAATTGGCTCCAGAATTATTATTTTTTTGGAGATTCAAAGGGTCATGTTGTAGAAGTAGAAATTCAAATTCAAGAGCAAAAAGTTCTATTGGCGTTTATGATCCAACTGAAAACAAAGCTCTTTTTTTGAAAAGTTATTGCAATGGATTTTGAAGTTTTCTTATGGGAAACTGATTTTTGGGAGGTTTTAATAGAATTATAAACCTTAAATTTGATAGACTATCTGAGAAAGAAAGAAGATGCTATCAAGGAAAATTGGGGGGGGGCTTTTTTGAGTTGACGGACAATTTGGAACTACTGGATACTTGGAACTTAAAATATGGAGATGTAAGTGAATAAATGTTTTTTCTCAGAAAGACACTAATATTTTTCTAGAATTGATATGTTTTTGATATCTAAATCTTTGGCTAATATTATTAAAGAAATGGAAGTACTACCAAAATTTTTCTCTGATTACAGTCCATTTATGTTGACCTTTAACAAGAAGCATAACCAATTTAAATGATGAACTACTTAAAAATGAGAAGGTACTGAAAAAGCCAAAAGAAAATCTGACAAATTTTTATGAAAACCATTTGAACAAAGGCACAGATATTAGAGTGGTTTGGGATGCAACTAAAGCGGTGACGAGAGGGTTTTCTAATACAACAAAATTCTGAATTAAAAAAAAAAGACAGCAACAACATCAAAGTATTTTGGATGAGATTAAGGGGAAAAAAAGAACTGAAAAAGAATCCATTTAAGCCATCATTGTTGAAGGAAATGAAAATTTTACAAATACAAATTTCTTTAAATATGTTCTATGAAATTGAGAGAAAGATGAAACATGGCAAACAATTCACAAATAAACCAGGAAAATGGTTGGCTTATAAATTAAGGAAAATAAAGAAAGAAGATGATTCTTAAAATAGAGGGTGGTAGGAGAATAATATCAGACAATGATGGGATAAAAAAAATTAAAACTTCTTATCTGCTCTCTATAAAGAAAAAAAGTGTCAATAGAGAAAATAAAGAAATATTTGGACTTACAGAATTTGCCAATTATTTCAGACTCTCAAAGGGCCAGTTTAAATGGGAAAATAATTGTGGCAGAATTGGTGGAAGCTTTTAAGAAGACAAAAACAGAGAAAGTTCCAAGTCCAGCTAGCCTCTCTGCAGTATATTATAAAAGCTTAGAAGAACAGCTATATCTGCCATTTGAATAACTTATGAATTTAATCTTTGGTCCAGGGAAGATACCAGACAGTTGGAGTGATGCGAATATAACCTTGATACCAAAAGAAGAAAGAGACATGATGGATCCTAAAAACTATAGGCTGATTTCTCTTCTGAACAGTGACTATAAGATTTTAAAATTAATTTTGGTGGTAAGAATGAAGAAGATTCTTGAAATAATTATACATGAAGATCAGTCTGATTTCCCACCTAAAAGACAGATGAGGAATAATACAAGACATCTGACAGATATATTAGAATATTTAGAGGCTCATAATGAAAAGCAAGTGGCTTTAGTTTTTGAGATGCTGGAAAGTCCTTTGACAATGTGTCTTGGTCATTTATGAGTGAAGTATTGAAGAAGATGAATTTTATTACATGGATTCAAGTTATTTACTCTTCACAGAAGGCACACATTTTGATTAATGGGGGAATAACAATTCTTTATGATATACAAGGAGGGACAAGACAGAGTTGTCCTTGTTAACCTTTGTTCTTCATATTGACTTCAGAAGTTCTCAACAAAGTCATTAGGCAAAAAGGGAAAGTTAAAGGAGTGGTGATAAAGAAGCAAATGTTCAAATTAAGAGCATTAGCTGATGACTTAGTGATTTTTGGGGGAGAGCAGGGCTCCTTAGATTGAACTAAATCCTTATTTAGGACATTAAATGATTATGGGGGTATGGATGCAAAGTAAATAAAGATAAGGCAGCTATGTTAACCAAAAATATGACAAAAGAAGAACAAAAGATTTTGATGGAGAAAACTGGATTCAAAATTTCTAAGAAAGTGATTGGGAGAAGGTCATAGTACATTTGAAATGTTATGGGAGAAGATTTTCAATGTTGAGAGTGGAATATTAATGGCACAAATTAATATAGCAGAAGTTTATATTTAGTATAAGTATTACAGCAGCATAAGCATAAAAGTTATATAATACTATTATGAATTATATAATTCTAATTAGCCCTATTATTGTTTAATCTTGAAGAAGCCTGTTTAGTACTTCTCAAAATAGCCATCCCTGGGAGGCTGGAAATCATGTGTATACCTGTTTAAGCGCCCCCCTCCCCGTCCTTTTAAGTTTTAGTTTTGTTAGGATAGGTTGTTTAGGTTTGTTGTTTGTCTTTTTTCTTTATGTGTTGTTTTATGTATTTAAATTCCATGTTCTATAAAAAATAAAACTTCTGTATGTTAAATCAGAGCAGTATCAGATCTTACTGCTCAAAGAAAGCAATGACTTGACCTGCCATAAATATAAAAGTTAGGACCATAGTCTGTCCATAGTCTGACCTTAGGTCAGCAGCTTTCTATATCAATGTGTGTAGTTTTATTAATTAACAATTTAAACTAGCCCCAGTGGATTGGATCAAAGATCTATCTAGTCCTATTTCCTGCTTGCCTATTTGGTTGGACTGATGTTGCTGATAAACCTATAAAATGACTTACCACAGTTACTCCCACTTTTACTACTGAGTAAATTGCAATACACAGTGCTAAACATGGGGTTTCCATTTAGCAATAATTTCCTCTCTGTTTTTGTCAGTTTGGAAGTGAAAAGAAGGCACTGAACAACAAGGTAAGAGTTTCCATATACTCAGGGTAAACCTTAGGTACATGGATATACATGTCTGAGAATTAAAAGAAAATAGTATATTTAAAAAAAGCCTATCTGAATTTATATAATGACAACTGGGACCAGAAAGGGAGTTGAAGGAAGAACTCTAATGAAACCAAGAAGACTTTGGCAAGCTGTATGACTGTACTAAGAATTTGGCAAGGACTGTTTCTTAGCTGTTTCACCATCTTAAAAGTACATTTTGTTGTTGTTTATGTTCTATTCTGAGGGCAAATGTAGGTACAAATCATAACTACCATTTTTTTGCCCAAGAAAAGCCCTGTCTTGATATAAATTTTGGAAGATTAAAAGTAGCTGCCACCGTGCAAAATAGCTGCGCTGTTAAGGAAAAGAAAAGAAATAAGACTGTGTTGTAAAGAAAGAGGCTGCTACCTTTTCCGGTCACTGCCATTATAGTGGACAACAGCTGTATGAGTAAAATGTGCTGGAGAATCAACAAAGTCACTGAAGCAACATGGTGGGGAGATCAGATTTCACAGATCTTTATTTCTCCCTCTAACTGCTGGAGAGTCAGCATGGTATAGTGGTTTGAATATTGGACTAGGACTGTGGAGATCAGGGTTCAATTATCTGCTCAACCATGGAAACTAACTGGGTGACTTTTGGCAAGTCGCACTCTCTCAGCCTCCATGGAAGGCAACGGCAAACCCCTCTAAATAAATCTTGCCAAGAAAACCCTGTGATAAGTTCACCTTAGGGCTGTCATCAGAAACATCTTGAAGTCACATATCAACGATGACAACAACAACAACAACTAGAGTCTCAGTTTTCCAAAAAATGTGATCAAATCACTATTTCTCCTCAGTCCCAAAATGTTTGTGTGTAATAAAAAGGGCTGAGAGACATATTCTTCATCAAGGCTGCTAGAAAGTGGAAGCAAACTCCTTCAATTTTCTACACATCTCTATATATACCAGTGAATTACATAGGACATGGACTTCACTTTATTTATATGAATAGGTAAGAGACAATGTTAATCTTGGGTTTACATAGAAGTCAGCAACAACATAGGCTGCAATCCTATGTATATTTTCCATGGAGTAATCACTACCGAACTCAATTGCCTAGTGATAGCCCTTGAACTTCAGTGATAGAGGAATAACAAATCTATTCTGTGTTTTACTCCAAACTTTAAAGGAGCTCTCTGAGGTGTCAAACTCTATTTCACCAGTAGGTTAAGAACCTTGGATAGTGTCTTCAATGTCTAGACTGCAACTTGGAATGGATTTACTATCCCACTAGCATTCAAGCCACAAGCCTTTAGTCCACTTCCTATACACCCCTTCATACATTCTTTAATGGCTGTGTTTTTTTTAATTTTAAACATAGGAGTACAAGATTAATCCTTCATTTATTAGCTTTTAACAATAATACAGAAATGTAAAGTGTGAAGGTGAGGAACACATGCCTGTAACCCCACCTTCATATCTCAGTGGTATGAAAGCTGACTGAATATATGTTCAGTGGAAACTGCTGATTTACTTCTGAATAACATTCAAAATGTTAAGGTAAAGATAGATTGATATTGGAAGCTTCCTTAGACATGGTTTGAAAACTGAACACCTTAGTGGCTTGAAACTCTGCTTAATGGCTTTGCTGAGACCAAGTAGAAAGGCCATTCTGAGCTGAAGCTTTGTGAGCCTCTGAAGGTTCTTTAAAAAAAGAAAAAACTGACCACCTTGATTTGTGTTCAAGTGCTTTAAAGTTCACATATTTCTTATTTGAACTTTGCTAGGTGCAGTAATTTTATTCTCACTCAGACTGGATTGGATCTGCTTATTCAGAGCTCATTAATTACAGGAAACTGGGCTCCAGATCATGTATCCTCTTTTTCCCATCTTCCCCTTAGGCTAGTCAATTTATCTGACATTTAATGAGGAGTTTTAGATTTTTGCAAGTTATCAGAAGTGGGCCTTGAGTGTGTTAGCTTGAGAATTCTAAATGGTCTACTCTCAGACTTGTTTGAGGGCAAAGCATCTTGTCAAATTAAAGGATATACACTATTCTTTTTAGCTGTTCTAATCATGCTGTGAAATGAGATTGTTTTTTCTTTCTTTCTTTCTCTTACATAGACATCAATAGCTTTTGTATGTTTATTCCTGTCTTTAGTGAAGTGGAGAGTGACTTTGAGTGTAATCATATTTCTCCTCTTAAGGACTGATGATAATTGAAGATGGTTCAGAATAGTAGTGATTTTTTAAAAAAACATACAGATGTACAGCTTCATATTTTTCTTCATAAAGAGAAAAACAAGGTTATTAGTGTTGCTGATCATTTGATAGAACTCTGATTAATTATAGACTGCTATTAATGGTTTTACTCCTAGACGCTGCCTTTACAATGTGTTAGAAATTCTATGTCTAACAAACTACCCATTTCAATGGCAAATGCATCTTTCAAGATACCCAAGAGTCATTGACAAATCACATGAAGAGCCTTCCTGACTGTGTTGGGAAACATCAGAGAAGGCAGTGGAAGTCTCAAGCAGATAATCAATTGGCAAAGCAAAAGCTGAACAGCCACCAATCCCACTCCTGCAGGGCCTAGCAGAGAAAAGACATAGCTTAGTTTTCCCTGTAAAACACATAAATGTCATTTCTTTTGCCATGCTTGTCCACAATACATGGTCTACTGGAAAAGAGAGAGGGAAGAAGATAAAACAGTTACAGGTTAGAGTGACTCAGGAAGAGAAACTGTGGTAAAACAAGTCAAGTTGTTGCTGTGTGTCTTCAAGTCGTTTCTGACTTAGGGCAGCCTTAAGGTAAACCTATTATAGGGTTTTCTTGGCAATATTTATTCGGAGGGGGGTTGCCTTTGCCTTCCTCTGAGACTGAGTGTGACTTGCCCAAGGTCACCCACCGGGTTTCCATGGCCAAGTGGGGATTCCATGGCCAAGCAGACATATTGTCAACAATTCCTATTAAAGAATGGTTTAAGTAACCATGATTTTTTTTTCACTTCCTAGAGCTTATGTTAGCAACTGTAGTCCCCCAAAGATTGATGCACTGAAATCCCCATCAGCCTTAGCTAGTCAGTCATTTAGCCTTTTGTTGAATTTGACTAAAAACCATTACAAGCCATATAAGAAAGTATATTTTACAATAATACAGTACACACAATAGTTAGGTTAGCAAGTTTCCTGCACAGTCCACTCCAATAGCGTTCAAAGGGATTGCACAAATGCTTAGCAAGCAAAGCTGTTCTCTGTCTGATAGTTCATTCTGAGAGTAACTAGTATTTTCTTTATAAAAGGACTCTTACCAGCTAGGGATGCTAAGAGCTTTTCTAGGAATCCATCCCTGGGATTTATCAGCGCTAACCAGATGTTGGTAAAGGATTAGAGAAGCAGCAGTCCAATAACACTGGATTCCACGGTTGCTCACACCTAGCTTAAAATGAATCTGTCTGCCTGCCTGTCTGTCTGTCTGTCTACCTACCTACCTACCTACCTACCTACCTATCATTTACAGTCATGTGTAAGCGTCCTGAACCAGTGATAGATTTTTCAAATACTGCAGTAGTTGTATAGTAAATTGATGATACAGATGAGTCCTTAGGAAAATTGTTGAGCAGATAAATGTAATATACCACAATGACTCAATCTGGTGTTGTGTGAAGAATGTGAAATGAAGCTGTTAGCACTTTTAAATATTGAATGATGCACGGTTAAGTCAGCCCTTTACTTGAGATGGGAAATGGTACTCATTAGCTTTAAAATAGGAAACTATGCATATGAAAAGCAACTGTGTGCTCACTACACAACAAAAATGTAAGAGCAGAGAGGAATCTATTCTAAACTCTTACCAGTGTGAAAATGACATTCATTTCCTTTCACTGAAAATCATTCCAAACATGTACAGTAAGATAGTAAGGTGGACATGTCAGTAGGTGGTGGTGGTGGTGGTGAGAGTTACAGTCATGCCAATGGCTGGATGGTCATCTGTTGGGAGTATTTTGATGTGTCTTTCTGCATTTTAGAGGGTTGAACTGGATGGCCCCTGTGGTCTCTTCCGGCTCTATGATTCAATAGTGTCACAATCGTGACTAAGGGCCTTTCCACACTGCACCATTATAGTGCTATTATTCCACTTTCCTATGGTATCCTGGGGCTTAGGAAGGGGCATTTAGATTTTCAGCAGAGAGCTCTGTGGCATCAGTAAACTACAAGGCCCAGCATATAGCAGTGTAGTGTAGAAATGGCCTGAAACTCCCTTTGTAGGGAAGTGAGGATAGCCTTCCTTGCTGTCCTCCTTTTGGCAGGCAAAAACTTTAAAAAAAAATTCTAGTTGGTTTTTGAAAATTGAAGGTTTTTAAAGGGAAGGTTTTCAAAGGAAAGGCTTTTGAGAGTGTGCTCTACTGTTTTAATCATACTAGTTTTTAAAAATTGCTTTGTAAAAGTTATGCTGTATAATTTAAATTGGTTTTAGAGTTGTTAATAGCTTAATTCTATTTTAATCTTTTACATTTTAAAATCTATTTTGCATTTTAATCTTCAAGCTATCTTGAGTCCTGGTTTTAGGGCAAATGTGAGGTATATAAGTAAAGAACATCATCATCTTTATGGTCAATATCATCTTCATTAAGGAAAGGGAACATGTGAATAAATGTGTTAGAATCTGATTCAGTTACAAAGGTGTTTTTTTTTTAAGTTTTCCATTCTGATTCTTTAAGGAAGAGGGACTTTAATACAGTAAAATGAGGAGATCCAAACCCCCTCCTTTCCTTCATTTTCAGATCACCTGTCTGCCTAGAAGGAGGTTGCCCTCTATAGATAAGTAGATCCAATTACACAGTGCATAGGCTTATAGAAAAAACAGTGAATTTTTCCCAGTATGCATTTTAATATAAGTACAAGAAGCAATAATATTCTAAGGAGTGACATCTGGAAATTATTGTGCATTTGATTTTTTTAAACTAGATACACCATCTTCATTTTGATCTCTAATGATCATTCATCATTTTGGAAAAATAGAAACCCTTTCTTTGTATATCAAATGCCTCATTGTTTTCAATGAACTGAAGTGTGATACTTATGCATAGAAGAAATTTATTTTACTGGGATGTGCTTCCAAGTTAGTGGCTTGGGATTGCAACTGAATTCTCCATATTTCTTCTTCTTCTTTTTAATCTCCACATGGACATATTGTCCACAGTAGAGACAGGTTAATATGTCAGTTTCTTTTTTTCTCAGCTTCTCATTTTCCATTATTAAATTTAGTTTGTTCCATTTCTGTATCTTTTCCATATCTTGTGAAAGACATTTACATGAAATTTTGCAGTTTCATGCACATGTCTACAACATTTTTGAAAACATTTCTTTCTGAATATATTTTCACATGCATTTTTTGCATGTATGTGCACTTCCCTGTAATATAATAATTGAAATGCATTCTTTAAATGCATTAAATGCATTCTTTGTTTTGAAAAGTGCACTGTGAAATTTTTTAGAAGTGTAAATTATGAAGGATAATCATGTTTTGGTTTCATATTGGACCAAAAGTGCAAAATTTGATAAGTTTTTATCAATATGCAAACTGGATAGATTTCTCCCCTTTCCCTACAAAATGTCAAAGGTCAAATGTAACATGGTAAACATTTGTCCTCCACATACTGAAATGCATGTGTGGGTGAGTGGATGTGTGCACCCACACATGTATACACATTAATGTGAAATGAATGGAGAGGAAAATGTGTGCAAAAAGAAAGAAAGAAAAAAATCAACAACTGTTCTCATTCACCAAAAACTATTGAGAATGTGCACAAAAATTCCACATCCATTTTTTTTCACAATCTGGTGCTCTTCAGATGTTGTGGACTATAGCTTTCAGCAGCACCAGCCATCACAACTAGTGGTTAGAGATTATGGCAGTTTTAGTCCAATACATCTGAAGTGCCCCAGCCTATGTGGGAAGGCTTGTATAAGTACAGGAAAATTCAGCAATGTCCTGAGGAATTGTAAGGTGGGAGAATAATGCTTACTACACAAAAATTGAAGACTATACTGAGAAAATTCCACAATATCTAAGTTGTTGCTGTTGTTGTGTGCTTTCAAGTTATTTACAATTTATGACCTTAAGGTGATCTTAAGGTGAACCTATTGCGGGGTTTTCTGGAGCTGAGAGTATGTGATCCACCCAGGGTCACATTAGTGATTGTCTTACCAAAAAAAAAAAAAAAAAATCCATTAAGCTACACTAGGAGTGATCTAAGAAAAGAAGAGCGTAAAGATAGGTGTCCATGTTTGTGTGTGCCACTCTTGACAAAATTCTATTATTCTCTATTAAGATTGTTTTCAGCCAAGTTTAGCCTTTTTGCTGATGATACTATCACTGTCTTTTCATAGGTTAAGGTATTTATATTTTAAGACTTGGCATCAGACATCAGACATCAAAATAAAAATTGAAAATACAATATTCCTTCTTACACCCCAAATGATTGCTGTAAGTAGTTAAACTTTTGGAGTCCAGTGCTCAATGGGAAACATGTTCCAGTTAGAGTATGTCCATTTACTTTTTGAAGGTTGAATAAAATGCAGATGAATCTTCCTTTCGTTTTCAAAATACTTTTACACCTACTTTTTATTATTGTGGTATCAAAAAGAAAGAAGATTAAAAATTAGTAGGTTCACATTATTTTGCAGAAATAATGGTTGCAGTGGTCCCTCTATTTTATTTTATGAAATGCACACTGAAACTACAATAAGCTCCTTGATATGCTCTTTGCTGATTTGTTGAGATCGTGAGTGGTGATTCAATAGTCAAACATTTTCCCATTTAGAAGTTGAAAACCATAGAATGCCTTCAGATCTCTGGTTGAGCAAGGAATAGGAACATATGTGAGTCTAGTGATGTTCACATCTGATAAATGCAGTGGGAATGTTGCTATTGCTTTCAATAAGACCGAAGAGGTATTGAAAATATACTGGAACTGATTATAAGACTGTTGAATACTAACTCAGCATAAATAGTTCAAGATTCAGTGGCCAAAACTTCACTGCCTGAGATTTAAAACTTTAGAATTTTCCATGTAACATCTTTACATTTGCAATAGTGTAAAATTTCATGTGAAATAATCTCATGCATATTTCATAAGTAACATATGTTGGAGTTGGAGTTCCATTCATTTCAGTGTAGTCTGGAATTGGTGACCCCCCAAGATAGAATTTCAGTTCCCACCAGGTCTAACCAATATAGACAACAACATCTAGAAGGCCATAGGGTCCCACTTCCGAGGCCCTTTGATACTGAGCAATAATAGCACTATGAATCCATTTTAACCACCATGGCTGCATTCTATGGAACACTGGATTTTGTAGTTTGTTGAGCCACTTGAACTCTCCGGCTGAAAATTCTAAATGCTTCTCCCTTAACTGCAAATCCCAGGATTCTACAGGATGGAGCCATTGCATTTAAAGTGGAATTATAGTACAATAATTGTACGGTGTTAAAAAAAACCCTGATGTAGTAGTAATCAATAAGCATCTGTATTATATAGCAACTACACCTACCTTAAACTGTTATATCTAAAGTTACAATATTCTGCACAATAAATGGGAAAGAATAGGACTGTATGTGGATCATAGTTCCTTTGAAGTCAGTGGGACTTATTTCTCAGTAAATATGCATAGGATTATGTTGTAAATGCTATATGATGACCATCCTTAGATACTCTACAAGACAGAATTTACTGAGACAGATTAGCTGATTAAACTGTGAAAGAGCCCAGAACAGGAATTGCTGTTTTACTTCTTTTCTCAAATGTTTTTTCAATGATCGTAGCTGTACATATTCTTTATACCACACATAAGATTTTAATGTGCAGCACATAAGATTGCTATACAGATTTTTCACAGCATTAATTTTATGGTTAGGCTTGTTCGAAAAAAATGTTCCTGCTTGTCTACATTTTACTGATGTGTGCTCACTTAACAGGGAAAGAAGCTATGTAAAACTGAATTACTCATAGGTAATTCATGCAAATCCCTGACAAATTATGAACAGATTAATTTAAACTAGTACATAACCTATCTGTATCTCCTTTATGATGATATTAGACTTTCCCCACTGATGTTATTTATTATGCTGACTTTGCTTCATGCAATATCACAATGGCCAAAGGACTAGAGTTGGCAACCCTAAGGCAAACCTATAATGGGGTTTTCTGGGGCTGAGAGTGTGTGGTGTGCTCAAAATCACACAATGGGTTTCCACAGCCAAACAGAGAATTGAATCCTGATCTCCAGGCTTGTAGTTTAATGCTCAAAGCACTACACTGTGCTGGCTCTCATGGACTAGGATCCAGATCCGCAAAAGCTTATCTTGTAATACATTTGTTAATCTTTAAAAGTGTGTCCAAATTCTTGTACTTAGTGCAACAGACTAACACTAGTTGCTTTCTAGAGAATACTAAAAGTGAAGACTATGTTCTGATCTATACTGTTATGGCTGATAGATGCAATATCTGTGGAGCAGTAAATTTGCAACAAGTTTATGTCTGAACTTAAAGAAGTTAGTCAAGGGGAATCTTATCCCCTAAATAGGTAAGCACCTTGGATAGTTCCTTTAAAGTTTGGATCAAATGCTTTAGTGGAGGCATCACTAGAGTGGCATTGGAAATACCAGCCTCCAACCTTATAACTATTTTTATAAGGACTCATCTGTATTATAAGTTTACCATGGCTTCCTTTACTGAGTTTGTAAGACCTGAGCAGGACTTTTAGTAGCAGGGTCTCCTGGAGATCTCTCATTCATAGGGTTGCCAAAAGTCAAAGCTGATTTGATGGACAACAACAACACAAATGAGATGGAGAGCTAGCCTTCTAAAAGCAAAGAGTCTGTTGCTAAGATGGTGCCTTCATCTGTTTCACATATAGAAGCTGATGAGACTGGCAGATTAACTGTATTTCAAGTCTAGGGATCATGAGAAAGTGCTCTCCACTGTATCTGAGGGCAGCAGGTTAGATAAGGCTAGGCTGTGTGTCTCACATAGTGATATCCTGCAAGAGAAGAAAATGGATGGGAGCTCCAGAGGTTTCCAGTGCATCTGCACAAGGGGGGCAATAAACCCCCTTTGGATTTCCATTGCTTCTCCTCCAGTGGCTCCAATCTGAATGGGAGCTTGGCTGTGCTGAACTAGAGCCCAGCATTAGCACTACTCAGCTTTGAACATTTGTGTGTTGGGGGTGGGAAATGGTGATGAACTCTACAGTGGGTTCACTGGTTCCACAGTAGCAAATCCACTGACTACCCCAGCCCATCAAGCAGGAAGAGCTGGAGGGAGTGTGCCACTGCTGCCTGCCAGCATCTTATTCCTTAGGAAGCCCAGTGCTTCCTAGCATTGGATAGACTTTAAATTCTGCAAGAGATTAAATAGGTTTATGTTGTATTTTCATTCGTTTTCTAATAATCTGTGTATATATTCTAGCATCATGACAGTTTTGCACAGCTGTACAACTTTTGAAGACTTTCCTTTAATCCATTTTTTCACAAATGTAATAGCTTTTTTGGGAAGCAGCATGGCATAGTCTTTCCCAAACTGGAGAACTTGGATTACAGCTCCCACTATACCCAGCAAGCACATACACTGGAAGACGTATTGCAATGCCATTGAATGGTGCCAGGTTGGGACAGTGTTGCTGTATCACATAACCTGAACAACTTTATAATCTTGGCCAGTCCAGTATGCCACTTCTGGGTTCTTGGCTCCACCTGTTTCTGAAGGGCAAACATTGAGAAAAGATGTTTTATGTCCAGATTGGACATGGGATTTATGTCCATTGATATGAATCAATGAAGTTTACTGCTATTAACAGTGCTGTGCAGAGATATAGTAAATTATTACTTTTTCCTGAGCTAACGAGCACGGTGTTCCAGTTATGTGTAGCCTTCACAGTACTGTATCCTATAAAATTGCATGCATGCTGAAGACAATGAACTAATGAATATTCAGCTTGTGTCACCAGGTGTAGCTACAAAGAAGATACCTATTTACTACAGCTCAAGTCATGTAATTCTTTTTAGCTGACAAGCCATGCCTTTGAGTATGCAGAGATATAGGTAATGTTACCTGTACACTCGTATCGATCAGATTTCTCTGTTTCAAGCAACAGAAGAATGTACAGAATTACAGCTTAGTTAAGTTAGCTTTTATTTACACCCTAATGGTGGCCTGGCTTAGCTTTTTCTCTTTTGCTGAGCAATGGACTCTTGCCAAGTATTGTAATAAAGACGGAATTATTGAAAGTTATCCACTGTAGTGCTAGGTCATTTCAGATGAAGGGATCAGTCAGAATTTCATAAAGTATTTATTTAACTGCCAAAAGAATTCCCAACCTCCCTTTCATGTATGTCCGAATTGATGCTAAGTTTCCGAGACAAGGCTGCGATTGTGGCTGTCACCAAACAATGACATATTTCTTTTCTTCTCTTAAATTCTCTGTATCATTCCCTATAAGAGGGCAATTTGTCTGTCATGCAGCTAAAACAGGGCCCAATCACTGCCCTCATTAAACTGACAGCACAGTTATTAGCAGTAAACGAAGCCAACGGGCAATGAATTTAGCCACTGTTTTATGGCGAGCGCCAGTGAGATTTTTTCAGTAATTAATTTGATAAATATATTAATTATGAATTGAGTTGACAGTACAATCAGATTGTCAGCCTTCCAGACAGGCTCTTGTGATAAGTAGCTTTGTGATGAAGTGGTCGAATTTCAGTACCTGTCATCCTCCAGTGTCAGTTTCTTATCACTGTCCTAGCCATTCACTCTGTAATTTCCTGTGTGTTGTAATTAAATGGTGGCTTTCTGATTGGAAGTGACTCCTCAGGCTTAATCTCTCTTTCTCTCAGAATATATTGTTCTCTTCTTCTTCTTTTTAAGTTCTTTGTTTCAGCAGCTTTTAATGTCAGAAGGGGATCTTTCTTCATGAGTATATTTTGTTGTGATGCCAGCATGCTTTTGGAAATGACTTTGGTGTCTTCCAAACTTTTGCTGAGATGGAAAAAGAGTAAGTGACTCTCTGCTTGTGACTACCTTTTGTTGTATCTTCAGAGAGGCTCAAGTTTAAAAAAAAAAAAGCACACACACACTTAAAAAACCTTTAGTTCTAAGCTATAAGCTATTTTGGGGATATATTTTAAGTGTACTTAATAAAGAAAAGGTTCATTGTATGAACTTGTTCCAAGTATTTTTTTTAAATGAAATGAATTAGGAATGCAGCTTGAGGTTATCAAACTTTGCAGATACAGATAAATACTTTTTAATTATTTGTTAAGGCAGTTAGGATGTGGTTGCACCCTGAGAATTTCTTTTCAGTTTATTTCTTTGTTGTTTAGCAATCACATATTTAAATATGAGAGATAAATCCTGTCAGTCATGAGTAACAACAGTGGACAAAACTCTGTTGTTAATGAGTAGACCCACTGAATCAAAACACTTACCTAAGTGTTGATATAACAAACCTTGTTCATTCAGTGGATCTACTTTAACTGAGATTAACAATTTGCTTTTTGTTTTGTTTTGTGTTTTATACTGTAATAGAAGGCCTAGATACTCTAAAGGTACCAGATCCTGTCTAATCTTGGAAGCTAAGCAGGGTCAACCCTGGTTGGTACTTAAATGAGAGACCACCAACAAATACCAGGTGCTGTACGCTATATTTTAGAGGAGGGAACTGGCAAAACCAGCTCTGAGTATTCCTTGCTTAAGAAAATCCTGTGAAATTCTTGGGGTTGTCATTTGTCGGCAGATGACTTGAAAGCACACATACCCAGAGTTAGGTTTTATCTTTCTTCTTTAAATGTGTGAGTAGTGAACAACAACAAAAAATCCTTAAGTTGCAACCTTATCCTAACTACCTAATTAGATTATATAATTCATCTCAGTATGTATCTCAGGAGCTGAGGTGTTGGGCAACATAGCAAACTGTCCCATAGGCAATAGATGATTGATTTACCCAGTCAGTATAGTCAGTTCTGAAAGGCAGAAATAGGTCTCCAGGTTTTCAGGCAGGATTCCTTCATAGCCCTATCTAAGAAATCGCTGCCTGGTCTTTCCATCCAGGTACTTACCATGCCTTATGCTACTTAGCTTCTGAAACTTGTCAGGATTGAGCATGTTCGATATGGTGGTATCCTTCATATCATTTTGGAGCTGACCAGAGCTGTTCTCCATTCCAAAGGAAGAAGCACAGTACACAGGGAGAGAAGTTTAACCTTTCTTTCCCCTACAACAATTCTGAAATTCCTGCCCCTATGTGGCAAATATTCAGAGTGGGGAAAAGCTCCCTTTGGTGCCAATGAGAGTATTTAGAAGCTATTGTTCATTTACTCCTTCTTTCCCTCCCTCCCTTCCTGAAGGGTTGCCATATAGAGGATGGAGCAAGCCTGCTATTCCAGAGACTAGGACACAGAGCAATGGCTTTAAACTTCAGGAAAAGAGATTCCATCTAAACATTAGGAAGAACTTCCTGATGGTAAGAGGAGTTCAACAGTGGAATATGCTGCTTCGGATTAAGGTACAGTCTCCTTCTTTGGAGGTTTTTAAACAGAAGTTGGATGGCCATCTGTTGGGAATGCTTTCATAGTGTATTCCTGCATGGAAGGGAGTTGAACTTGATGGTCCTTGTGATCTCTTCCAGCTCTACAATTCTACGATGCTTTGGGTTTGTTTTGTTTTTTTCAAAATGACATTGCTTCATTGACTTATTTAAAATAAGGTGCTGTTAGGTTATCAGCACTCAGTGGAAAAGCATCTACTTTGTATGCCTAGTACCTTCAGACAGAGTGTTCTCTGAAGCTCTGGAGAGAAGTTGCCAGTCACGGACACTGAAAATAGGGTTACAAATAACAGTCAGCTATAATATGATTTTGGGGCAATGAGAGTGAAATGAAATAACATTTCCAAAACAATATGCCATATACAAGTGTACTGATGTGACAAGTAGTGACTTTTAAATTAGATTAACTTGAATTAATTGTGCAAAGGGATCTAGGGGCACCTTTGAAAGAATTTGGTAGCGTAAGCTTTTGTAGATTTCTCTTCATCAGATGATAGACTTAAATCTGTGAGAGTTTATGTTTCCCACTTCTTTCTCTCAGTCTCAAAGGTGCTACCAGATCCTTTTGCATTCTGAGTCAGACCAACATGGCTATATCTTTGCATGTAATCAATTAACAGATTAGTTAAATTAACATTTAAAAGTAGTTTTCAAAGTAGCTGTAAACATTACTTTTAAAGGCAGTTTTAGAGGGCAGTTTTAGAGCAATATTACTTCACTGGGGTAGCCAGCAATGACTTGTAAATTAAATTAAATTAAAAGCAGTTTGTAGTGTGTCATGCTGTTTGGACTGTTCTTGTTACTTGCTGCATTACATTTAATTTCTCTCACCTCCAGTTTGTTAGGAAATGTGAGAGATAGCATTGGGACTCTCAGGCGATTGGAAAGGCAATCCCACTCCTACTCACGCATACACAAGGTCTAGAGGAGAAAAGACATAACTTGGTTTTCTTCGTAAAACATATAAAAGATTTAGTTACAAATGACTTCTCAATAATCACACATGTCCTAATAATAGAGGAAAGAGAGAAAAAGGAAAAATGACTGCAGGTTAGAGTGAGGCGGGGAGAGCATGGATGTGGTAAAACAAGCAAAGAGAAAGCCTGCAAAATTAGCAGTTAGTGAGTAAAGGCGTGTCAAGGTTGCTAAACATAACACAACTTTATGCCGAGTGACACTTTGAACTGTAGTAAGTTGGATTTAAATAGGTATTCTTTGGCAAACTGTAGGTCTTTGTAGTGACTATCTAAGTGTGTTGAGCCCACATATGGAAGGGAAGTGCATTAGCCGTGCCTCCCCTATTCCTATTCCACTGCCTTTCTCACATGGAGAGTGATCAGTCTGAGTAGGAGATCTCTCTCTGTCCATGAGTTTGGAAACTAAAAGGGTCCCCCAATGAATGGAGAGTGTCCATGTGCTGGGGAAACTCTTGTATTCAAACTCATGGCTCTTCACAAGAGGATAACAGTAGGACAAGAGAATTGAGGAGGATAAGCCTAACCTCTTCCTGTCTTTGTGTGTTAATTGACACACTGAGGCCATTTCTGCACTACACTGTTATGGGCCCTTTCCGCACCTTAATTTTTTCCGGCGCTGGGGTGCGGGGATCGTGCGAGCAGCCTCTGGCGAGAAGCTCTCGTCCCTGCTGCTTCCGCTCTGCACGAGCTGCCTGCTCGCACGAGAGCCCCGCCTCTTCCTTCCACAATGCAGCCTGGGAGTTTCGCAGGCTGCGCTGGGGCAGGAAGCACGACCGGCACAGCTCTGGAGGCTCCGCACGCCAGGTAAGTGCGTGTGGGGCCTGAGAGCAATGCGCAGTCATGCACCATTTTTGGCTTCCAGCCAAAACTGAAAAGGTGCGTGATTGGTGCCTGCTGGCCCCTGGAGCATCGCATGACTGTGAGTACGTCATGCAGATCGCTACTCACAATCGCGCGACGCTCCACGCGCTCTTTCGCATGGCAAATGCCATGCGGAAAGGGGCATAGTGTCAACATCCTGTGGAATTCTGAGGTTTGTAGCTTTCTGAGGCCAAAGAGCTCTCCGGCTCAGAATTCTAAATGGCCCTCCCTAAACTGCACACCCCAGGATTCCATAGGATGTTGAAAGCGGAATAAGAGCACTATAACAGCGCAGTGGGGAAATGCCCTTAGACAATGGGTGACAAGGCCTCAAAAGATTACAGGAATTTGGTGGTAGACCCAATGGGATTTTTTTTTTTGCCTTTCACCCATTTCGAACACCCAGCCCCCATTCTATAGCAGAAACTTTCTGTGAAATATCTGAACATTCCTTTGTAATGTGGCATAAAGGATGGTCGCATTTTGGGAGAAAGGGAAGATATATATTAAAGAAAGAAAGAATAAATTGTTAGAGGTATTCATTGTTTGGTTGGTTTAATTATCCCACCTTTTCCCTGACATGGGATCTTGGGTGGCTTGCAACATACCTTATAACAAGATACAGGAAAAAATCTGTAATAAGCAGCTTTTTTTTTTTTTTTAAAAAATTCGTATTAAAACACCACCAATTTTAAACTGTATGAGATTTTTGAAAATGCAGCAATAACAACAACAACAACAACAACAACAACAATATAGGTCTAAAGCTTCTTAGTTGCAGAGCTGTTAGCAATCTGGGCATAATAAATAAACAAGATTTTACAAGCAAGAGCTATGCCATTGCCCTCCACTTATCTGTGGATAAGAGAGAATGCGTGAGAGAAATCAAAGCATTTATCTCATGTACAAATACTTTGCATGAGCCCTAAAGCAACTGGAAAAAAAAGTAAAAATGATTTCATTTCCTTTTTTAAAAAAAGAAATCTTGTGTTTCCATAAAGAACTATAGCAACAAGAAAATAGGCACAGCAAACTCAGTTTTGGACTAGCTATCACCAGACATCCTGTAACATTAATATTAAATATGGTACCAAGAGGATTGTAAAGATTTGAGTAAGGAAAATGGTTCTGTTTGAAATTGTTGATGATTTGCAAGCTTCAAGGGAACACTATGGAGCTTTTGTGCTTCTGTCAAACATCACTGCTTATTACAGGAGAAGGAATGAAAAATATGCAGAATGCTTTGATGTTAATATCAGCATGAACTCCTGTAGTATCTGACTAGTTGACTCACTTGTTTTCATTTACAGTAGGCTTTCACAAAAGTTGAAAAAGCTCCTTCTCTCACTTGTTGAGTTTCTGTTACACAGGGAACCTGTTGTCTTCAAATTTGTAATATGAAGCCTGCAACAACATACAACCACAACTTGTCTAAAATAATTTGCACTTAAATAGGTTTATCTCCTTGACAAACTTTATGACCAAGTTACTTTTTTGTTGTCTGGGTCAATCCAGTTGAAGGACAGATTTTTAATCCTGAAGGGTGTTTATATGACCACAGGACTAGCCCTATGATAAAGCTGGGTTGGATAAATAGCATTCTGCCATTATAAAAAAGAAACCAAATTATAGGAGGAGTAGGTCCTACAGCTTAAATTCAGAAAATGCCTTAACAGATTGATCTGAAACTTAAAAGTGGAGGAGTGGTAGGTCTGAGAACAATCTGTGCTAGTTTTGAAGTACAAAAGAAACAGCTCCTTCATAGGCCATTTCTGCACTACACTGTTATAGTGCTATTATTCCTCTTCCAACATCCTATGGAATCCTGGGGCTTGCAGTTTAGAGAGGGGCCTTTAGAATTCTCAGCCAGAGAGCTCTTTGGCCTCAGTGAACTACAAACCCCAGAATTCCACAGGATGTTGAAAGTACTTTTAAAAGTATAATAATAAATCATTACCTAACGGCAGAAGAATTGGAAGAGGAGGAACAGAAGGAAGAGGAAGATGTGGTTGGGTGGTACTCAACAAACTAGTTGGGTACAGCAGAGGACATCTACAAATAGTGCTGTTGCTAATGACTGGAATCAGGCTGAAAGGATGTTCAGTTGTTTACGTGCCCAGTGGTGAAAAAGAAAGTCTATTATCATTATTATTATGTTATTCGTTGTTGTTGTTGTTATTGTTGTAGTTATAATACATATATTATAGGAATATAGATCGGGGAAGCTATACATAGTAAAGAATAAAGAGAATTTATATGTGTTTTTATACTTGGGGTAAGTGAGCTAAAGTGGGCTGGAATGGGAGATTTTGAGTCAGAAGATTACACACAGAAAGACATGACTCACAAAAAAAGACAATAAGGCTTGTTAAGGTAGAAGGCAGTAGGAAAAAAGGAAGATTGCAATAGAGGTAGATAGATTCAATTAAGGAAGCCACAGCCCTGAGTCTGTACGACCTGAGCAGGGCAGTTGAAGACAGGGTGACTTGGCGATATCTCATTCACAGGATTGCCATACATTGAAGTTGGCTTGATGGCCATTAACAACAACAACAACAACGACAACAGCAGCAACAATAATTGTTTTTAATCTTTGTTTTAAAATAAATTTTTAAATGGTTTTAATTCTGTTATTGTTTAATGCTGTTTTGATCTTAATTTTGCATGTTTTTAACTTTGGGTATTTTTGTTCTAATTTTCTGCCTTTTTGTAGGCTGTCTTCAGTGCCACGCCATTTCTGCACGATGAAGCTCTTCCGCGTTGTCTCGCTGCAGTCCCGGGTCCAGAAGGGAGTGCGTCAGCAACAATCCCCTCTGCACCCGCTCAGTCCATGCAGAAGAGAACACAATGGTGCCACATCTTCCTTCTGCAGCACAGCCGGGCTTTTTCTATTGCTGCATTATGGAAGGAAGCGTCGCCAATGCGCTTCCGCATCTTCTGCATGGCCAGAAGTGACAGGAGTGCCATGTGATTGCAGGCGCAAAACGGATTTTTTCCATTTTGCAAAAACTGCGCAAGCATGACACTCCACGACAGGATGGCAGTGGGATGGTGACGACGTCATGTGGAAGCGTGACCTGCCGACTGCTGCCATCCTGTGGCAAAAATGCAACAGCGATGTCGTGCGGAAAGGGCCACAGTCTGGGAGAAAGGCTTGGTACAAATAAAATGGTAAATGGATAAAAGGATGAATGAATGGATGGATGCATGCATGATGTTTCTTCTTGAGAGTTGCAATTTAATTCCTCACAGTGCCCTAAAAAATGTAATACCAGATACACCAGAAATTCTTGGGAAATGCTGCCAGCCATGAAGAATATGGGGAAATGTCTGCAAGGCTTAGCACTACTGTGAGGCAAGACACTGTCAGTTCTGAATATTGGGAGGAACAACTAAATGACAGCATAGCTACAGGCTCAGCTTTTCAGTTATTCACCTGGAAAGCTCTCTATTTCACAATCTCAGAGAAGCAGTGCTTCTCATGAATACAATATTTTTACCACTGGTAAGACTAGTAGAGGCTGAGAAGGCTATTTTTTTTTACCACATCTCCCAGAATCCTGCAGACAGCATGTCCAAAAAGTAACTTTTCTAAGTTCTGGGTCATGGAACATTGATCAAGTAGCTTCTCAGACTTCTATTGTGCCCCTGTTAGCCAATGAGAATAAACAACAGGCCCTATAATTCCAAGTAGACCTGTAGCTCTGTCTCTGTTCTAGTCTCAGCACTGTGGAGGCACAAATCTGCCACAGTGTTGTAACAAATGCTCCTTCGTACATAACTGATGCTTGTACTGAGACAGAAGGCTAGCGTCAACTTTCTTCTCTTGCTGGCATGCCAAGAAAAAAAAAACTTTAAACCAGAGGGTCAGTTTTCTTGAAATGAATCTCTGCTTCCTGAATACTGAATTCCAGTGTTTAGCCATAAAGCTGTTTCATGAACCACTTCCAGCTTCTGAACAACAACAGAATATTTTTATTTGAGCTGATTTACTCTATATAGCAACTGAAGGATAGCAAGTGGGTGAGATCTTTCCTACTACTGTATTAATTCTGACATTTATACCTTGTCAAGGAATAAATACCATGTCCCAATATTATCAAGTACAGGTACAAATTTGGGAGCAATCAGTGGTAGGCACTACAGATACTAAAGCAGGGTGGGCAATTGGGGGTGGAATATGGGAGCCATGTTGTCCCTCAAGAACCCTTGCTACAGCTGCACCACACCTCCAACTTGAAAAAGTGATTTTTTTTTACCCAACCAAATGCCTCTCCAATACCTTTTAGGGGCTTTATGAGCAATTCTGCCATGTTTGCCTCCCCCCACAAGCCATTTTAGGCTTTTTTTCAACAGGAAAAGTAAGTTGCAAGGCAGATCAGGGAATAGGGATTCAACATGCCCTGAAACCTCAAGTTCACATCTTGGGTGTACTCCTGGACTCATCCCTGAGTCTGAATGTCCAGGTATTGGCAGTAACAAGGAGAACATTTACACAGTTAAAAGTAGTGCGACAGCTGGGTCTAGTCCTTGAGATGTGAGATCTGACCATGGTAACATCCCAATTGGATTGCCGTAGAACACTCTACATAGGACTACCTTTAGAAATTGTTCTGAAACTTCAGTAGATCGAATATGCTGTGTCCAGGCTGCTGAGAGACAGCTTGATGTAGTGGTCTGAGTGAACTACAACCCTGGGGACCAGGATGCAAATTCACACTCAGCCATGAAAACCCACCGGGTGATCTTGAGTCACAGCCTCAGAGGAAGGCAAACTCTCCTCTGAAGAAATCTGGCTAAGAAAGCCCTAAAATAGGGTTGCCTTAGGGTTGCCTAGGTCTGAAATGACTGGAAGACATACAACAACAACAACAACAACAACAATAACAACAACAACAACAATAACAGTTTCACTGGCATCACTGTTCTGGTTATGATCTTTAAAACTCTATATGCCTTGGGTCCAGACTAACTGAAAGACCATATCTCCCTCTATGAGCCTGCCTGAGTTTTAAGATCTGTAAGGCTTATTTCACTCCTACTACTTTCATAGAACCACTGTGGTGTAGTGGTTTGAGCAATGGACTATGACCGTGGAGACTAGGGTCATTTCCACATGGGACTGTTATAGCGCTTTGATTCCACTTTCCACATTCTATGGAATCCTGGGGTTTGCAGTTTCAGGAGGGGCCAGCTGGCCCCTCCCGAAGCTGCAAACCCCAGGATTCTGTAGGGTGTGGAAAGTGGAATCATAGTCCTATAACAGTCCCGTGCGGAAATGGCCTATAACAGTCCCGTGCGGAAATGGCCCAGGATTCGATCCCCTGCTAATCTATGGAAAACCACTAGGTGAGCTTGGGCATATCACATACTCTTAGCCCCTAGAAAACCCTGTGATAGGTTTGTCTTAGGGTCAACTTGAAGGCACACAACAAGAGCAGCAACAACAGCCATCACGATAATGTTTGCTGAGTACGCAGGAGAGAGACTTTCTGGTCATTGATCCCAAGTTGCCCTCTGAGGGGAAGTTCAGTTGGCCTCCTCTCTCCTCTCCTTCTACTGGGAGGCGAAAGACCTTTTTATTCAGGCAAGCTTTCAGCTTATAATTCACGTGGCAGAAAGGGCTTTTAATGAGACTGGGCTTTTATTATTTTTTTTTTTACTTTGTTTTAAATGTGTTTTACATTGTTTTAAGTTTTCAGTTTTTTACCACAATCTTTTGTTTAATTTTTTTAATTTTTAATTTTTTAAACTTTTGTACAAATATGTTTTAGCTGAACCCTGTTTTTAATTGCTTGTAAGCTGCCTTAGATCCTGTACAAAGAGAAATATGGGATATAAATAAAATAAAATAGTGAGAATATCCCTGTTCAAATATAACAATCTCATTTTTTAGTTAGTAGACTAGGGACAAGTTCAAGAAAAATGGGTACACGACATCTTTTGCCTTCTCTCCTTCCTACTCCTTTCTCTTCCATGCTGTACTTTCAAGGGTTCCACAGACCTCCCAACACCTTTTTAAGAGAAAACATGGCTTTCCATTGCATCTGAACTGGGAAGTTCTGGTTTCATCTTGGGCTTCAGAAGAAGGATCCTCCTTCTAAAGATGAGATTAAGCCACAGTTTCCTTTTATGAAGGAAAGGATTGACAGATTTAAAGTTTCTCAATCTTAATTACAGTATGCAGTTGAAAAGAATGAGAGAAGAAACTGATATGGCCATTGTTCTCAGTCAAATAAATTATTATCTGTTTTAAATGGAGATCATTGTGTCTGAATTGTACCAATATCTGATAGTACCACTAGAATTACACATAACATTATTTAGAAATTGTTGAGTAATCTATCCCTTGTTTACATAAATTTTTAAAATGAACAGTCTCCTTTTAATGTGGCTTACACTGTGTTTGCTACCCTGGAGGATTCATATTTGTCATTATGAACTGTGTATTGTTATCCTGTCCTGAGCAAATTACGATAGCTATTGTTATTCTGTTTTATAAACTTAAATATAAAATGCACAAGTCCAGAACAAAACTAAACACTTCCTTCACAACAGAAAGCTCTGTAACTTGAAGTTTGCTAAGTTGAAAATATAGTTTATTTACAGTGTTTGCTCAAAAGGGAAAGCAGTCAAATAGAAAGGTTTTAATTTGCATATGATACTGGCCAGGAACAGAAAATAGCTGCTTAAAGAAGAATCTTGGCATTGCTCCTAGTGACAACAGTAAAAAGTAGAAGTTCTGAGTAAATATTATGTAACTGTTAATTGCTGGTCATCTTTGCATTTAGTCTTCCATGGAAAATATACATTGTTCAAATGTCACACTGAACTTTTTTCCAGTTTCTCCCTTAACACTTGCAGGTCTTTTCATGAACCTATGCTGAAGTTCATGTTTGTCACAAAACATGAACACAGCCTAATTTCCTGATTGGTTCCCAAACAAAGGTGAGAAATTTTCCTGCAGCTGGTGGTTGCATTTAGCCAAATATGCCAATACAACTAGGTGGAAATACTGTATTTTAAAACTTAAACAAGAATTTGCTTCAGATTAACTCGCAATGTTATTGGTACTGAAGGAACTGTGTCTCAGAATAAGTTTAAATAACTTGTATTTGGAAAATAGTAAGTTAAATTTTTATGCACAGCTTTTTTGTGATCTTGTGGGGGATTTGTAAAAACATGGGTTGGCATTCTGTATTACAGTTATGGACTTGTAACCTAGAGTTACAGATCCTTAACTGTTCCCTATGCAGGAAGACTACTTAGTGGCCCCCTCCAATCCCACCTTAACATCAAGAAAAGGAGGTATGTCAATTGTTGATTGAAGTACAAGGAGGAGGATGTTTCCAGACCCCTCCCACCACTGAGCAAGGCTGTGACAATCAGAAGTGGGACCTCTGTCACAATCCCTAGTTACTGCCTTGCTTGCTGGTGGGAGGAATATGGAAATGTCATCCTCTCTGTGCCCCTATTGACAGTTGAACAGACCTACCTAGCCCAATGTGTCTGCTGTCTGTTGAGGAGGGTCAGGCTGAGAGCCATTACATAGTTAAGCATATGTAACTAGGTAGCCAAAATAAGATATCAGTAATACATTTCCATGCATCCATGTTTTTATGTACCTAAGATAACATTTAGTGCACCTAAGTTTATTGCACCACAGATAGACAGTTTCATCTTCTAGTATGTTTATGATGCTTCAGAATTCTTAGACTCAATGCAAACAATTAAATGTTCCTCCCCATATTTTACACAGTTTGGAGGTACAGTGCTTTATAAGTGCTGTATTCCACCTCTTTTCCAGATTTTGCTACTTCAGATGTTCTATTTGGGCCAAGATTTGCCTATCTTCCCTGGGGTTCTTTGTGTGGCTCATGTCAGGCTGTGCAGTCCAGTACAGCAAAAGAGATTTTTGGCTCTCCCTGTTCACCACAGGAATATCTGGCAGGCAAACTGGCTGAACTGATTGACTCTGAGGTAGTACTTCAGATAGCGGGATCAGGAAGGAGCAGTCCTCATTTCAGTCTTCCACCACTGCATGTATTAGTGTAGCTGCCTGGTCGAAGCCTATTCCATCCAACATGCCAATATTTGCTTAACCTTGTTGGAAACAGACATCCTGCTAGAAACTGTGATTTTGTTCTTCTAAATATTATGTAGGCAATTTCTGCATTACACTGTTATAGTGCCGTTATTCCACTTCCAACATCCTGTGGAATTCTGGGGTTTGTAGTGTACTGAGGCCAAGGAGCTCTCTGGCTGAGAATTCTAAATGCCTCTCCCTAAACTGCAAACCCAAGAATTCCATAGGGGGTTGAAAGTGGAATAATAGCACTATAACAATGTAGTGCAGAAATGACGATAGTCCAGGATTATAAATATCCAGTTTATGCAGCTATCTGGCCACAGAGGTCATGGGGTGCCCAAATAAAGACCGGGCTTTGGATTGTGCCCCCAGTGCATTACACATAGAGACTCTAAGAAAAACCCAACCTTTTGTTTTCTGTCTATAAAGCCATTTTGAAAGGATTGCTTCTGAGTGGGAAATTAGCATTATGGTGGTTGATGTTTTTAATAACCTATTGCATGCTTTACTTAATAAGAAATTGACTAATATAATATGAAAATGTGGCTCCATGGATTTGGGGAACTAAAATATGGCAACTCAGAGAATGAGAGAGAGAGAGGGAGGGAGAGAGAGGGACGGGGGGAGGGAGGGTTAAGTGAGGGAGGCTATTTCCAAACTACATTGTTATAGTGCTATTATTCCACTTTCAACATCCTGTGGAATTCTGGCATTTGTAGTACACTGGGGCCAAGGAGCTCTCTCCCAAAGAATTCTAAATGTCCCTCCTTAAACTGCAAATTCCAGAATGCCATAGAATGTTGAAAGTGGAATAATAGCACTATAACAGTGTAGTGTGGAAATGGCCAGAGAGAAGGGGAATGAGATGGGTGTGGGAAAGAATGAGACTCATGGTGCCTGGTAAGTGTGGAGAGGAGAAATGGGAGATTCAAAGGCTGAATAAACACCAGAGTGAGGGAAAGACCAGAAAAAAATTAAAGAGTGGAGAAGAAAAAGAAGTGAAATTGTGTTGAGATAACGGAGCCAAAGGGGTCTGAAGCCCAAGTGAAATTGGTGCAAGATGAAGACAGAAAAAGACCAGCATGAAGTAAGAAGTATTGGAAGTGAGGGAGATGAATGACTACACATTCGGCTGAAGGTGGGAACTGAGGATTTTTAAACTGGTGAAGTTAGATACTTTCGCTAGCTGATAATAATTAGTTAAGGGTCAGGGATTCCAAAGCACAGATTGAAAGTTCAGTGGCAGGGGGTGCTGGAAGAGACAACAGGTCATGAATCATTGATTGTGGCAGCACCAATTATCTCATGTTGGAGACAAGGGGCAGGTTGTGAAAGAGTCACGAGGAAGAAGTGGTGTGGAGAATCAGAGCTCTGGGCAATTTGAATAGAGTATTTGGGAAAGAAATGCCACAGAGGTGCCAGAATTGGGGGAAAACTGAAGTTGGGTAAAAATATTAAGACTCTTGGTACCAGTTTTTGAGAAAGCCTGGCTGACATGAACCTGTCTGGGTTAGCAAATATGGATAGAATTTTACTGGACACATCCTTTTAAGCAAAGCAAACATACTGTTCCAAATGCAGGCAGGCTCTGTGAGGCCTCTTGCTTGCAAGCAGCTTGCAAATGTAGCAATCCAAGGTTACGCTCTTCTTGAAGCCAAACATTGCCTTTTAATAGTACCCAGTTGAAAAGCCTTCTGTCACTGAGTTGTTACATTGCCTCTGCACGTGTGTCCACATGGGCACTGGTAATTGTCCAGTTTCTCAAATGTACCCTACCTTTTAAACGCACCAGGCCTTGTTGCTTGTCTTACCTGCTGTAGAGCACAAAGAGTGGAGCCAGAGCGGGTGGAGGTGATGACAGTGGTGCTTTATCTGAGAATCTCTGCAGGGATAAGGTTGCATGGTTTGCAATTAGACAACCAGGTACTGTGGCATAGTACATCATTTCCTTCAGCAGGTTATCATTTTGAAAAAATCAGAAACCCTTTAATATACAGTATAGGTGGCTCCCTCCCCCTTGCGTTAGCCAGTTTACTCCCCTCCACCTTTGCTTTAGCCAGCTTAGAAGATTGGGCATGATACCATTTAACTCCTAAAGACAGAAACAAGGACTTAGATTAAGCTTCTTTTAGGCCCTACTCCATATAATACCTTGTAACATGGATGTATGCGATCTATACACCAAGGTGCTAAAGGCCCATGCTTTCAGTATCATTTAACCCTCTCAGTTGGAATAAGATAGCCTGATATTATGACACAGTATTCAGAGGTAGTTTCCAGATTCTAGTGACTTAGCCTGAGCAAGGAGCTTCAAGTTAAGTTAGAGGTTACTCATTTCACAAATGAAAACATCGGCGTGTGGTTGAGATGAGGGGAAAAAAACAGTATTAACAGAGTGAAACACACAGGCTAGGAGACACCATAGAAGTTTGCTTTTGCCAGAGCCTTAAAGGGAAGCACAAGATTCTACCCCTTTCCACCTGCTGACTTAACTGAGTACAAGCTACTTTTGAACTTTGTACTCAGTTTGTAGCAATTGTAGTAAGCCAAGGATGAATGGAGAAAAAGGGAGAAGGAACAAGAAACTGAGACATTTTAAAAAGAGCTGAAACAGGAGACGACAGTGGATTAATCAGGACTGTCTCTGTCAAACTGGGACAGTTGGAGGTTATGGTTACGGATTTTTGATATTTTAGAAGACACTATTTCCCCTTTAAATGAGTACCTTTATGTCCTTGTTTTCTTCCAAGGAGCTTAGGACAGCCTGAATATTACTGCTGAGTGTCACTTGCTTAGTCTCATTGTATCAATGATATATACTTGTGCTCTCATTCACTATACCCAAAATTAATTAATATTTATTTATTTATTTATTTATTTATAGCCCACCTTTCTACCAACACAGGATACAAGGTGGCATACAATGTTTTTAAAGCACACTTCAGTCATCCCTCCACATTCACTAGGGTTAGGGGCACAGGACCTCTGTGAAAGCAGAAAAACCTTTAATAACTCTAGGCCCTCCCAAACCATATTTAACACACACACACACACACACACAAAGATCACCCTATTCAACATACCATGGATTCCTTTGCAGCATCAGGGTTCCCTCACAAGACAAGTGTGGGTGGCTGGTGGGGCTTAGTGCCACCTCCACTGCTGCCCCACACCATTTTTAATAGGGAGTTACAAGCCTCGTTCACAGTTTCTCAGTCTCACGAGGCTTCCAGTCCTTATTAGGGAGGCATAGGGAGATAGTAGAGGTGACAGCAAACAATCCATGAATAATCAAATCTGCAAAAGTGAAACCAGCAAATGTGGAGAGTTGATCGTACATTTAAAAAACGGTTAATACAGATGGTAAAGCGCAATTGCATAACATTTCTGTTTAAAAAGACAACTTAAAAACAAGTTAAAAACAGCATTAAAAGTTTCCAAAAATGTAATAAAATTAAAACACTATACTCCCACCCTCATTAAAAACATTATCTGGCTCACACTCTAAAAATCAAAAACTTTCTTAAATAAAAAAGTCTTTACTTGATGGTGGAAAGACAGCAGGCAGGGGGCCAACCAGATCTCCTGGGGAAGGGAGTTCCATAACTTGGGAGCAGCTACTAAGAAGGGTCTTTCTCACCATGTGAGCCCAGGATGGTGGTAGAACCAAGAGACAGCCTACTCTCTTTGAGACTAACTATTAATAGTCACCTATAACAGTGTCCCACACTTTTATCCTTGCAACTGCCTTGTGAACTACAGTGTGTTACCTGGGTGAACTACAGTATGTTAGCCTTGTGAAGCACAGTATATTAGGTTGCAAGATACAGAAGGGCTCAAGGTCATCTGGTAACCTTCATAGCTGAATAGGAAATTTATCCCACAATGGAATCAACATATTCAAGGAGATCAAGAGTGATTATCTCTGTAGAACAGCTGTTGTCTACAAAGTAGTATTTTTTATTTGGACTTGAATATATGTAATAGATATGTTTATCCATAACACAGCAGATCCAAGCCACAGATATCCTGGGGTATCAAGTCCCACCCTATCATTGGACAAGCTAAGGCAAGTGCCTCAGGCAGCAGGTGCTTGGGCAGCAGTATTGCTTCAGCTGTTCCATCTCCACACACACATGTCCAGCCATTCAAGTCCCTTGGATAGAGCTCTGCGTACCACATGGTTCCACCATCCTTGAGAGCAGTGGAAAGCAATATTCTATTTTACAGTGTAGAAGTGAGATTCATCTGCTATCTAGTCTGTTTCCAGAAAAGGAGGAAGACTATCATCATCTCTTTTGCCTCAGACCACAAAATGTCTTGGGCCAGACCAGCTTGCATTGAATTGTTCTCAGAATCTTCATGTGAGCAAAACAGCGAGGGAAACTCCAAGTAACCCGGGAAACAATTGAAGGGAGACCTGGAAGAACTGGGGACAGAACTGTAGAGACAATAGTGGAAGAATACAGTGGGATCATTTCCACAGAAGAAGCAATCTATGGGATGTTTGGTGTACAAGAAGGCAAACAGACAAGACGTGGAACAAAAATGTAAGACATGACACCAAGGGTTTCTCTTGAATTGTCTACCTCCAACTTTCTCCTGAACTCTCCATATCATTTTAATTCTCCTTGGCTCTCTCAGTCCTGAAGACTTGGACATAGCCAAGCCTATTGAGGGCTTTGCTTTATGTGCCATATCTCCTGGAGGACCATGTGTGAAGCAGAACTCTGTTTCAAGCTGCCCTGGAAACATGGTTCAGGCATTCAGCTTTAAAACACAAAGAAGATGCAAAAGGAAGAGCCAAAACTAGCATCTTAACTCCATCGTCTCCATGTGTGGGGTCTTGCTGTTGATTTTCCAGGCTTTAAACTGCAGGGAGAGCCAATGGTAAGTCAAAAAATGCCCTGCTGTGGAAGTTAACAACACTTCTGTATGTATGTGTGTGCCTTCAGGTTGCCTGTTGACTTATAGAGACCCCGTGAATTTCATAAAGTTTTCTTAGGCAAGGAATACTCAGAGATGGTTTTACTAGTTCATTCCTCTGAAATATAGCCTATACTGCCAAAACAAAAATCTTGTGCAGTTCCCACAGCTACACTTGAAAATTGAATTTTAAATAAACCTCATTGTAGGTCTGAACTCTGACTCTAAGGGTATCTTTGAACTTTGTTGCGTTTATATCCTGAGTACCGCATGTGTTTTATCTTCTGTTTAACTTGCTTCCTGTCAATTATATCCCTGTACCTGTCTGTTGTTGGCTTTGTTTCTCAGGTGCTGTTCTTTGGTTGATAGCTGAATTATCCAACTGCTGCATAAAGCATGATGGACTGATGGCCTTCTGTCCAACAATACACATAATAGATGTCCTAGTCATACTTTGGTGTACTTACGAAGGAAATACACGCTATCAAACAATTAGGATTTTTTTTTAACTAAGCAGAAAGTCAAAATGATGTTGAATTTTCAGCACACTCATTAAAATCCATTTCACAGAATGACACTTTAGCAAATCATGTTTTTCCCCAAAAAGTGTTTTCATCTTCATTTAGAAATAATCCCTTTTGATTCCTAATTAGCAGTATGTTTTTTTCCCCCTACATGGTAAAGTTGGAATATCTAAATTACATTGCTGGGATTTAACTCACATTTCAGGGGTGATCCTCCCCTTCCCCCCACCATAGCTGAACTTATTTTCAATCCTCTTTAAAAGGATAAAAGGGCTGTATTTTTTTTTTAAAGGAAAGATACAGTTTATACCTGTTTCAGTGTGCAACAATGAAGAAGCCATTCCTTTCGGGGGTTTTAATCTCCTCGGAGAGTGAAAGTAATATTTGCTGAAATAAAAGTGCATTTTGCCAGAAATGTGATGCTAATCCTCTTAGTTTTAATGGTTTTGAAATGGTTTGTATAAGAAGTTAAACACTGTAGTTGATTAAGAGGAAGGAAGTCAATTGGCCATGTAGCAAATGTTATATGCTGCACTGTACAATAGCTCTTTATTTGCACAGAGCGAGAAAACAGACTGGTATCCTTTTTATGTTCTTATTTGAAAACTGATACATCGTTTTATACTGTACAGTTCATAAGTGTTTGATTCCACTATCCACTGGAAAAAAAAAAGGAGGCACATTTCAAATAGAAGTCAAACAAATACCACTGATAACTGGTGTCATATCAATGCCTTATCTACTTTTTCTATTGAAAATATTCAGATATAATGAGGTGCTTCACATTTAAAAGTCTTAAATCTTCAAAAGCTCGAGGCCTAGATGGTCTTGATATTGGCTTATTAAACTTGCCAAGAGAGTGGGGTGGGGGGACGGTGGAGGAGAGAAAGAGAATAAAGCAGGCACCATGGTTATCAATATCATTTAACTTTTTATTGTCCAGGAACAGGGGAAAAAAAACTTCTAAAAGTATGACTTATTGACCCCAATTGCACATGTAAATATCTCCGGTGATATTTTAACATCTCTTTATTTTGTGCCCTGCGATCATGGTATACTTAAAACAAATATCATTTTCTTAATAATTTACATGGATTGTAAGAGCATGTGCTGGAGTTCCTGCACCATTTGCATGTGTTGACAGCAAAAACACAGTTATGTTAACTCCTTTGCATGAAACAATGGGACCATCTATAATAAGTATCAGCACTGACAGGTGCATTCTGACAATTGCACTCTGACTGATGCAGTGGTTTCAATTACAAGATATAAAGAAAATGTATTTGAAGATCAAAGAACTATTGACAAAGATAACCTTAGAGAGATGTAGATTATTCAGGAAGGAAGGCGGAGGTCTTTAATGTTAACAAAAGTGTATTTGACGAGGACTTCAACATTAATGGAAAGAGTAGCATTTTTATGTGTGATGCTTTTATTCATTGTTGTCTTCACCACATTTATATTTTGAATATAAACCCACATATAAATGTGGTTCCTCATGTTTCGTGTGAACAGGGTATTTGTGCCTGTAGGATATGCCTGGCAGCAATCATGAAAGCTCAATAAAAATTCCATATTCAGAGCCAGAGTGCTACCAACTACTAGTTCAGGGCTGGTGCCACCCTTAGATATGGTGAAGTTATTGTTAGATGGCAAATGTTGGTTGATCTGTGGGATTGGAGGTAGGTCAGAACTTCAGCTTCATGACCATTCTCTTCTGAACAGAGCTAGGCATTCCAGGTAGCCTGCCTTTAGCTCTACAGGGAGGTGGCAAGATGCCAACAAAATGTTTTTGGTCAAATGTGCACCAGTTGCTGAGAGGAAACAGCAGGAGAAAGCTATTGCTATTGAATCTTGCTTGTGGGATTCCTGGAGAATCAGGCTGGCCACTCAGAGGGCAGAGGAGGCATGCTGAGTACACACAGATTTGGTCTAATCCAGTAGAGCAATTTTGCTGTCCCATTCAGAAATCCAGGTGCTGTCTCACACTATGACAGCCTTTCTCAATTTGATGTCCTCCAGATGTGTTGGGTTATAATGACCATACTTGCCAGTCAGCACAACCAATGCATCTCTGCTCTGAATAACTGCCCCCTCCTCCCATCTCTAACTTTGAATTGTGGAGGCAAAGATATGGCCCATGTGCTGTGTGCAACTCTCAGGGTCCCCCACGGTTCATTTTTAATTTCTTTTTAGATGATTTGCCCTCAAATGCCTCTAAGAATGTGGGAGACATTTTGTCTGTCAATTGTAGTCCACATTTTTACCACATTTTAGCAACCATTTAAGCCCCAGTAACAGCCTTTAAAAAAAAAAAACAGAAAGTGACTAGACCACAACCCCCCTCACATTTTTTGTTGCAAAAAAGGATGCTGTATGTATGTGGTGTGTGCAGCCCCCCATCTCCTTGGGGATAGTGTGGCCCCTTACTGTCTGACAGTTGTCCCACATCTGAGAGTCGTCATTTCCTAGGATCTGCAGCACCTCAGAAACCCATCGATTAGAGTGTTGCCTGGATTAAGAGGTGGGTTGGGAGGATTACATTTTGGTTTACATGAATTTGGTTACATGAATTCCAAAAGTTATGAGATATGTGTCTGGCTTACAGTCTCATAAATGTTGAGCAGGATATGTTTGACCTTAAGCATAAGTGATGCTATACAACTGACATCCTGGACACTTAGGCCATTTCCAAACTACACTGTTATATTCTGGGGCTTGTAGTTTACTGAGGCCAAAGAGCTCTCTGGTTGAGAATTCTAAATGCCTCTCTCTGGATTGCAAACCCCAGGATTCTACAGGATGATGAAAGTGGAATAATAGCAGTATAACAGTCTAGTGCGAAAGTGGCCTTAGAGAAACCACAGCCCTGAATTGGGAAAACCTAAGCAGGACTATTAGAACAGGATCTTCTGGATATAAAGTCTGCCCTCCACATTTGCAGGTTTGACCTTTGTTAATTTGATTATTCATGAGGCGCACGTGTGCCTTCCCTCCCATTCTCCTTCTCCCATTCTCTTGAGTTTTGCTGGGTGTGGAGAAGGAAGACAAGTTCCTAGACAAAAGGCAAGAAAATAGAAGGAAGGCACATACACACTATCCTCTCCAGAGCTCCCCCTCCCATTCTCTTGTCTCTGGTCCTGGCACTGAGAACTTGCACTGAGTCAAAAGGCAAGGGAATGGGGAGGGAGCTCATGTGAGCCTTCCTTCTCCCCTCTGGGGCCCCCCCCCCATTCTTCTGCTTCTGGCCCTGGCCTGCAATAGGCAAGGGAATGGGAGGGGGAGCCCTGGAAGAGAATGGGAGGATGATGGGGGGAGTTATTTGCAGTTTTCCATTTTCATGAGGTTCTGCGCTCCGAACCCTTGCCAAAGTGGAGGGGCCATTGTACTTTGTTCATAGGGTTGCCATAAGTCAAAGTCAATTTAATGGCATATAACAGCAACAGCAAACTATCATTAAAATCTGCGTGACATATTGCTGGGTAAAATATGCATGTGTGTGGCTGCTGCAGTACAACAGAACAGCCGTCATTTTGATTAAGGTCAGTTTCATTTTATGTTTCTGATGTGCAGTTTCTAAAGACTTGAGCTATGCAGGTGCTTGCCCTACACTTGACATTTTTGAGCCAAAGAGCATCTCAAATGACAAAGCAGTGATCCATTTAAACTCTGTGTCATGGGGAGTTTGGAGTGATATTTGAACACAAAGAGAGTAAAAGCTAATCCTTCCATTTCTTTACCTGACTTCTTAAGATGTAAGTTCAGTTGATCCCTTCTGAAGAAAAATGAAGTTTTTATTTAGGTATATGTGTTTTTTCTTTTTAAATTGCCAAGGAAACCCAGAAGACTATAGTTTTCTATGGAGTGTTAGAGATTTCAAACATAAGTCTCATGGTCTTAATAAAATGATAGCTCCTAGTATTCTCTGAGAAAGGAAGCTTGACAGTTAAAGTGGCATAACTGATACAGGTTTGTGATGTGGATGCCCTCTCAAATAAATTCTTTTCAACTATGTGTTATGTCTCAACAAGATTTTTTTATGTATCTTGCTGACAAAACATGACTGATTACCCTCTAAATGACTACAGTAACAAAACCAAACTAAATCAGGCATTCTTAAATTGGGTGATTAGAACACTATAGCCTTGCTCAGGGTTTCAGGCCAAATCGAGAAGCTAAATATAAATAAGGGTTTAGGTCCAGGCATTATGTCCACTACCCATACATCCTGTGCTTATTGGATCCCACTTCTTCAGTCAGTGACCTTGTAGAACCTTCGGCCCTTTTCGCATGGCATTTTCCATGCGCAAGGGTCCCTCAAGCGTCGCACAAATGTGAGGAGCGGTCCACATGATGCACTCACATTTGTGCGACACTACAGGGCCTGGCAGGCACTGCTCACACACTTTTTCATTTTCAGCTTTAAGCTGAAAATGAGTGCGGTCGTGCATTGCTCCAGGGCCCCGCACGCATTTACCTGGCGTGTAGAGCCTCGGGAGCTGGGCTGGTCGTGCTTCCTGTCTCAGTGCAGCCTGGGAAGGTCCTAGGCTGCACTGTGAAAGGAAGAAGCGGGGCTCTTGAGCAAGCAGGAAGCTTGTGCGGAGCTGAAGAAACCTGGATGCAAGAGCCTCTCACAAGTGGCTCACAAGACTTGCATCTCCTGGATAGAGGAGGGATGTGGCAGCTTCTCTGTGGCAGATTCATCCAATGAGCTTCTTATAATCATCGAAGTTTAAATGACTACCACTCTATTGATGGGATCTGGCTGCACCACACAATTGCTCCCTAGGCCATGGAGAAGGAAGAGGAGGAGGAGGAAGAAGAGATGATGATAAAGACTTGACTCTGCCCATGTACATCAAATCCATTTTATCAAGATTCTATTAGTATTATAGCCTGTATACTTTTACCTTCAGTGATGAAAGCAGAGATTTTAGCACTTGAAACTTCAGCTTACAACTTGGAAGAAAGTGTTGTTATACTCACTGGAATTTGCTTCCAAGTAAATATGCAAAGGACTAGGCTGCTATAAAACTAGCACAAATTGTAAGATTTGTTTGATAAGAGAAAAAGACAAATGTGTGTGCACGTGCAGGGGCTTTGAAGAGATAGTATGACTGATGCCATTTGTCACCATTCATGTTGGTTTAGTTATCCAGCATGTGTGAAAATTAGAATGTACTACTCAAGTTATCTTGTACTTCAGATTTCCTTCATCACCCAATGATGCAAGGGCAATAAAGTGTCATCAGGCAATCACTCAGCTTCATGTGTTTAATTTTTCTCACCTGGCATATCTGTGAGATCCATTTGATCAATGTGTTACTGGAACACTTGGGAGAAAGAGTGCCAACTTTAAGCAGCAAGAGGCTAGTAGAAACATGGGTGGAACATCTCCTTGTATATTTCCTCTGGGACAACATATGTTAACTTAATGGTTTAAGGTGCCATCAGGCTGGCAATGAGACCCATGTTGCTGGGAGTTTGGATATAAATCCAGTTGTTGGCCATTGAATCAACAAAATTCACACGTTAGCAAGTGTCTGCTGAGGTTCACTCTAGTTGGGACTAGCAAGTGGGTTTAGTCCCTTCTGATGGACAGACTTGGCTCATAAGAGCTGTTAGTGGATGGAAGCTAATGAAAGAGGGCAATTTCCCTGCTCTTTGTCTCCAGGCTTCTGTTCCCATGCCACCATTCTCCGTGGAATCAAGGAAGTGGGAAACACATATAGAAATATTCCAGGAGCAGAGTTCCACTAGTACAAGACACACATTGCAGAAATGTGGCCAGTTTCACTGTCCTTCAGCAGTTCCTGCTTTTTCCTTTGTAGGAACATTGTCCAACTCTCCAAAAATTCTCTTAGGTAGGATGATGCCGTAGAGGGAGTGGGAAGAAGAGGACAGGAAGATATTTTCCTTGTATTTCCTTCCACTCATCATTGTCAGGGGCAAAGCCATAGTCAGTATGGTGACTTGGCTTGCTGTTGTGAAGATGACAAACATTTTGAGATCTTTCCATAATCTGTTTAGAAATACCAGGGAGCAGTCAGTGATTTTATCATATGTATGTAACAATAATATTAGAAAAACTAGTTGAGAAGTCATAGAAACTGAAATTAAGTTACGGAAGTTGGTTCAGGTCATCAGTGACCAAACAGCTGAGCATGGCTTGTGCCATACCCTTTGTGTGAAATTCCAGTGGAATCTCTCTAGTCTCTTCTGAGTTAAATGTGTTGGAGCTGGTCTAGTTTGGAAGATGAGTTCTTTTGCTTTGTTATACCAGAGCTCCTCAACAATAAGCACAGTGTATGACCATTAACTCATAGCCAGGAAAGATTCCCACAATCCTGAAAGTGGATTACTTTAATTAATGGACCATCCAAGGATTACATGATGATGATATAACTAATTCACCTTTAAAAGTATGATCTAAGCCTGCTTTCCCCAACCTGATGCCCCTCAAATATGTCAGACTACAACCCTTATTATCCCCAGCTAGGGAAATAATTATACTTTCTGGAGATGATGGGAGCTGTAATCCAATACATCTGGAGAGCACCAAATCAGGGTAGCTGATCTAAGCTAAAGATAAAACTCCCACAATCTGTTTACTATGAGCAATCTTCAATCCTGTCAGGAAATTAAAAGGGCCTCCACTGTGCCCTCAAGTTCTGTTGTGTGAACTGCTTTCTAGTGCAATCAACTAATTAAAAACAGGAAGGACAAATCTCCACAAGCAGACTGAAACTTGACAGTCAAGTCAAGTATCATTATTCTGTAATTTTAACCAAGTAGTAAAGTGACTTAAAGTCTTTCTAGCATTCAAGTTTCCTGTGATCTCTTCTTTATTTCCTGAAATGCAAAGCAAAGATTTCTTGCAGACCTCAAGCACTTACCATATTTCCCTAGGTGAAAATGCATTCTGCTCCTCTTCCATGTACATTTGACTACCCCCTTCCTGTGTGAAAGGCTTCAGAATGCTCCTTTAGGCATGAATAGCATCAAGTGGTATTCAACGCTACTTATCTTGCTCACCTGCCAGTTAGCTATACATTGTAAAAACCACACACACACCACACACACACACATATATGCCTGGATTGGTTTCAGCTTTAATTACTCCAAATGAATTCAATATATTTTGCTTTACACAAAAGCAACAAAAAAGCATCCTCTTAATCCTCTTTGAAGATGTACTTACTTCTATCCCATCACATATTTTAATACAAGTGATGATATTCTGAGAAACAGTATCTCATCTTGAAGCTCAGTTACACCAGGAAACATGTCCGATGGATCCATTTTACCTTATTAAGTTGGATGTATCACCCCATGGTACAATATGTCCTTTTAATGACACTGTCTTTAATAATGTGCAATAAAGTATAATCATGTTGGGATTGTATTAATGAATTGGCAGCTGAATATATACATCCACCAATAAGTTGGATGTAGAGAGGTGGGCTTCAGCCCATGAAATCTTTGGCTGTATAAAACTTAACATGCCATAGGGTTCCTGGTTGTTTTTCTGCCAATAAGATGGCTTTCATTTTCAGTCTCGTGAATCCTATTTGATTACCAAGGGGCTAGAGAATGTTACCTACCAGTATTTATCTGATATGCTTTTTACACAGAGCAGACATGTACACATGCTCAGATTAATTGCAAATGAAAGAAGTTGCTGAGGTCTGCCTGAACACCTTTCACCTAAGAAACCTAATAATAGCTAAATTGGGGCTTAGCTATATGCCATGAAGCAGATGATAAAGGTAGCAAGTGGTAATGCATGCAGTTTTGCTTTAAAGCATCATACTAGTATAGAACAGAATAGGGATGTGCATCCATAAAGCCCTCTTCCATCTTTGTGTCATGTTCACATCCATTTCTGGGTTTTGTTTTGTTTGTTCATTTATGGTAGTGAATTAGAATCCCTCTCACACGGTCTCTCTCTCTCTCTCTCTCTCTCTCTCTCTTACTTATTTTAAAATTTGTACCTGGTGTATATTGCAAACTCTTGAATGTATTCTGCCATTTGCTGAAGCATACAAAAATATTTACATACAAGAAAGAATGCATTCCCATTGCCAAGGCAAATGTGTCAATGTTTAGAATGATTACCTTGGTTATCAGAATATTCATGCTAGACTAACTTAACTGCAATGTTGTCTAATTATAGTTTTGCTATATAGTGCCACATTAACATTGCATTCTATGCATGGCCCCTAATTGGCTGGGACCACTCAAGGGTCCTTTCACATTACATAATTCTAGAAATATGATTGCATTTTAACTGCATCCCGTGGAATCCTGGGACTGGTAGTTTAATGAGGCATTAAAGTTCTTTGGCTGAGAATTCTAAATACCCCTCCATGAAGTGAAAAATCCCAGGGTTCTATAGAATGGAGCCAAGGCAATTAAAATGGAATCACAGTGATATAACTGTGTGGAGTGGAAGGGTCCTTGGCCAGTAAAATGGCACCAGAACAGTGTCAAAGGAGGAGGTTCAGATTGTAAATGGCTATGAACAGTCACATTAAAAAGGTTGGGCTTGCACAGAAAAATGAGCAGGGCTTTTGAGGCATTCTCACTGAACCATCAATGTACCTTGAGATGTTTTCAGAGAATGCCACATGAACACTCAAAGAGCATAATCTAGCCACTGTCTATCCAACCCTAGCTATCTTCCTCTTTCTCAAGCCAAAAGAGAGAGAGAGGGCTTAGTTTGGGGAAGGGGGAAGTTTAACAGATGCAGGGAACCCTCATTGGCATTGGTGGAGCCACAGAAGATGTCTTCATGGCTGTAACAATGGATGGGACATGTTTTCCTGTCAGGGATCATGAAACTGGTAGGAAGTACTCCTTCCAGTTTACATGGGAGCCCTTCTACTCAGCTTCCACAAGATAAGTTTTTTTTTTTTTTTTTAAAAAATGTAAAGTAGATGTAGGGAGAGGCATGGTATCTAAGTACATGATAATAATGAAAGTATGGGGGAGCCCAAGATAAAGTAGCCCAGTCTGAATAGAAATGGGGCTACTTTTTGAAATATTGAACTCCTTCTCACAAATATTCATCCCATCCCTAAATCTGAGCTGAAAGATCCAGACTGTATTCTGAATTAAAAGTTGCCTGCAAAGAACAAGGTACTTGATAAGATATTTTTCTATTTCCCCTTTATAAATGATCTGTTACAGCCAGTTCGCATTGTACATTCACTGCTATGTCTGCTTGTCCCATGTATTTATTTAAACTATTTCTATGTAGCCTTTCAGAGCAAAACTTTTTCAATTTGGAATGAGAAGCTGAACCAATAAAATAACACTGAGTTGAAAGAAAATAAAACATTTAAAATAGCTGTAATTAAATAGTGTTACTGCTGCACATGTATGCCCCCATATATGAATGTAATATATGACTGTTCCAATAAATGTGACCCATTGTACTTATCTTTCTGATTGACCTCTTTCATTGTTGCCACATGCCACTCATTTGGGAGGTTAAATATTTTTTCTGCTAAAACTTAGAAACCAAATTGACTGGATTGAGACTGAAAGCAAAATGTCAGAAAGACTTACTATTGACCTTCACTCATGCATTGTTGGTTCAGTTGTACAACATTCTCAATGAAAGATTACAGCTCTGAAAACAATCTCCTTCCAAAGGACACTGTTCCTGGCTCCTTACAATCACTAATTCATACAGAAATAGTTGCTCATTGATGGTGAAGCATACCTACCTTGGAATCTGTGGTAAGAGGAATTTGCTGAAAGAAGGGGATTAAAAACTTTAGCCTTTCCTGCTTTGCATTTGAGTGGTTGGAGGTAGCCCTCTACTGATGGATTGCAGTATTGCATCCATAGTGTTTGATTTCCAGCTCCGAACCTGTGCATCATGTGCTTTCAAGATGTTTCCAAATACTCCTGAATACTTCCATTTGTTTTAATACCTAAGAATTAACAGTATGTAAATTCCTCTGCTGACTACAGATCCATCTATTTCCATACTTTATTTTTGTTGTTAAAGGAAAGGGTGGTTCAATGACTAACCATTAGGGCAGGATGCAGATAACCACCTGGTAATCAGAAATCCAGAAGCAATGCCTAAGCTATACTTTATGAATATGAACCTGCAAGAATTTTAGGTCCTAATGCTATTGCAGGCTTGCTTAGTGAGATATGGGAGAGAGCCTTCTCAGTGACTGCTTCTGTTACCCTGACTTCTAGGGGGTCCCTGGTGGACACCAAGATTTGCTCCAAAAATACAAAATTGGGGAAATTAGCGGAGCATTGCTTAGTAAAGTGGAGGGCAGGGCAACACAGTGAGTTCTTGGGCCTTATGTCTATGGAATCAGACCACATGAGAGCCAGGCCAAATGCCCAATAACCAGTAGTTTACTCAGCAGAATTGGCAAAATATCTGCGTTCATACACACAATGAAGCAGTCACTCACACAAGCGCACAAGGACTAATGAGTCAGAAAGATATGATGATCAGCAAAAGTGGAGGAAAAAAGAGTGGTTTATACTGCACCTGATCCTGTAGTCTCTGACTCGGGAAGAAACAAGGAAAAAGTGGCTCAGCGGAGGAAGAATGCTGAGGGGAGCTCTTGGCTAGCAGAATGCCGGGGCACTAGTCAAGCGTGGGAGTTCTCCGAAGAGAGTCCCAAAAGGGGACTCAATTATAGGGTAAAACATGCCCATGGAGCAGACCCTTTCCCGGAAAAGGACAATGGCCAAATCATGCAGATGGACCTCATCTTTGTATTTCTCGCTATTGCAAGCATTATACTCTTCAGGAGGACATGTAATCCCCTCAAGGTGCCATTGTTGTTAATGGTCCATTGTGTGTATATGCGTGCCTTTCAAGGTTTCCCTTTTGGAGACGTGACTGGGAGAGCACTGGTCTGACCTTGCTAGTAATGCTTTGGTTTTAGACCCAGGCGTCTACCTTTCTGTCCGGTGAACTTCTGGCTTAATAACTTTGGATATTAAATATTATACTTCCCCGGACCTGGGTCTGCCAGCAGGGATTACACTCCCACCCTCTGGAACTGCCTTTTGTGAGTGGCTAGATTGGCTCCCTTCCCGCTGCTCTTTTGCTGGTAGGCAAAGGCTGTTTTTTTAAAGCACGCTTTCAATGTATAAGCAGAAATGCTTTTATTGGGATGCTTTACTTATCTTTATTAACCTTTATATGTCCTTTAAATGATTTTATATTGTTTTATGTGGGGATTTTAATTGTTTTTACAATTACATTGTTCAGTTGTTTTTTTAACTGACTCTTTCTGGAAGCCACCTTGAGTCCCACTCTGGGAAGGAGATACCTTCCAAAGAAACAAACAGACAAACAAATAAACAAAAATAAATTATGAAATGCCTTTGTTCCTTTACATATAGGTGGCGGATACTGGCAATGGTGACCAAGATTCAAAGAAATGAGGAATTAATTCCATGAGTGCAAGAGACTTGAAAACATAGAGTTGTGTAAGAATTATACTTGGTTAATGTTTTCATAAGGATTTTCTAAAGTTCACAACTGTCTTCATAAATTGAAGAACGAACTTAAATTCTTGCATATGCAACCATGCCTGTGGACCATATTTACCAATTCTCCCCCTCCTGCCCCCATTTGAAAGCTACCTTTACTATCTGGCTCCCTGGTTGCCAGCTAAAACGTGGCCTTCTCCCGGTTGGGAAGAGCTGCACTTACCAAATTTAGCTGATACAAGACAGTGAAGATTTCACTTCGTTTGTTTCAGTTTAAACAGGACTTCAACAAAATTCACAAATTTCTTCTTTTTTAAAAGGTCACATTAAGGGTACTATGTTGCAGATGTGACACACTTTCCAAACGAAATCTGGAATTCTGTTGAGGCACTTTGCTGGCATCAAAAGCAGTTGCACTTTCCCAGGGATTGCAAAAGTTCTGTCCTTAGTATAACCAGTCGTTTCACAGGCACACGCACACATACACAGCTCCTTCTCACTCACTTTTGAGATGGTGGTTAGGGATCTAACTAATCGTTGCACAATGCAGGAGCTCAACACAAAGGTGCCCATTGGACAGTCATTTCTACAACCATGGGATCTGGCGTATCTAGAATGGCATATATTTGCAGTATACTCTAAGAGTGTGTAGGATCTTAACTTATAACACAAATCCAGCCTAGGTAATTTCACTTTCTATCACGTTAAACAAAATAATTTCTTTCTGGCCCATATATACCTGCAAGCTGCATGCAACATCCAAGGCCCCTCAGGGTCAGTTTTTATTTTTTTTATTTTTTTTACCTGAAATGCCCTCTAGAGGCTGTGGGAGAAATTTTGGCTATTTTTGACTCCTCACTGCTGTTTTATGGCCAAGACAGGTCCTTTTTAAAATGGGGCAAAGTGGAAGTGACTTCCAATCACTTCCTGCTTTTATTAAGGTATCTCCTGAGTGAAAAATGCCCCATAGCCCTAGAGGGTATTTGGGGGCAAACTTTGATTTTTTTGTGGTGGGGCATGACTCCCGAACATTTCCTGGGGGCTAATGAAGCCCCCTCACCTCCCATAGTCACCCTTCCCTGATATATGTGAAGATACTTGTATATTTTGGTAAGTTCTTACAAAAAAACCTCATCTTTATCTGCACTAACCAGGTATAATAGCTACAGCCATCTCTACTCTGCAAAGGACCACACTGCACACATTGTGTGTGTGTGTCTGTGTGTGTAACTTAGTCTCAGGCTAGTTCTGAAAATATTCATGCTAGCTCTGGCTTCATATTCTGCTGTTGCCACTGAGAAGGGTAGTTTCCTGGTGGCACAGTGGTTAAATGCTGGCTTCAAGCATTTAAGTAGTTTTATAGTAGTTTCAAGCCCTGGTGACTCAGTGGTTAAATGCTGGTATTGCAGCCACAAGGTTGTGAGTTCAATCCTGCTGGGCTCCAGGTTGGCTCAGCCTTCCATCCTTCCGCAGGTCAGTAAAATGAGTACCCAGCTTGTTGGGGGCAATTAGCTAAAATACATTGTAAACCACTTAGAGAGCACTTAGCTGATAAACAGTAAAGAAATAAACATGCTATTGCTATTGCTATTGCTATTGCTATTGCTATTGCTAGTTTAGGGTCCACAGACAAAAGTTTAGATTTGTGCAGCTACAACTAATGGTAAATGTCTCTATTTAAGACAAAGGAGCATCTAACTGAGCTTTTGGATGTAAGCCCTTTTTGCACCTTACCCGTTTGTGCGACGGGGGAGGGCGGCTTGCGCAAGAAGCCTCATTCGGAATGCTGCCACTTCCCCGCTCCTTCCTACCGCAGGTCGCTTCCTGCTAGCATGACTGTCACTCTAGGGCCCCGCCCCTTCCTTCCACAGCGCAGTCTGGGAGCTGTAGGCTGCGCCGGGGGAAGGAAGCACGACCCGCCCGGCTCACCAAAGCACCGCACACAGGTAAATGCATGAGGGCGCCACAAGCATTGCGTGAGTGCGCAGTATTTTCGGCTTGCAGCCGAAAATAAGAAAATGCACGCGCACCCCGCTTTAGCCTCATGAGCGTCGCACAAGTGGGAGTGTGTCATACGGAGCGACGCTCCCATTCACGCAACGCTCAAGGGGCGCTCGCACAAAAAAAAAGGCATGCGAAAAGGGCCGTAGTCTTGGTTGATCTTCCATCCTTTAATTAGCTCTGGGCTCAACTGCTTCACTGAGTACACTGATGATAATAATAGTGAATTCTGAAGCTCAGGAAATCTGTACTGTATGAAATGTAAAAGTGTGAAGAAGCTCCCAAAATGTTACAAAGTAGATGCATGTCTCTTGTGATGTTTTCACAATGAACATTAATTCTGTGGAGGAAGACTGTCAATCTGAAGAAACCCTGAGTTTCACCACTGTACCATGTTGAGATGTTGGTTCAAGCTGTCAAAACTTCCATGTGATCCTTGCTAAACTATAACCTTCTTGGAGTGACCCTGTGTCTTTGCAGCAGAGGGGATGGTCCCACAACCAGACCTTAATCTCACACATGCATACAAAAATTGTTTAGTTTCACAGATTCATTAAAAATATTGTAAAACTGTGGTCAGTAACAATTGGGTTTCTACAGAACAGTGGAGGGCAAGGCTGAATTGTATATTAAATTTCTTCGGACAGATGTGTGCCTACATGATTGTGGTCTTCTGATGAAAAGAAAGGTAAAATTTGTGAAATTTCTGTGATTTTTCCATCTTTGAGATTGTTCTAGTTAACAGCAAAGGTTTCAGATGAAATTCAGCTTCCCCAAATGTCCACAGAAACTTAATTCTTACAAAAACATTGGCCATGATCCCAATTATTGATGATTATACTACATAACATGCAAGTAATGTGAAGTATTAGCCCAGTGGCTTCCTCTGCACTTGAAAGCCTTCTTAGAAGGAGATTATATTGGTTGGCGTTTCAGGACTTTCAAAAGCATTTTTGTTCCTTTGCCACTTCAGATGGTGGAAGAGTGTGTGCCACTGATTATTGCATGTTTCTCTTCTGTTCTTTCAGTTTTATTAGTTGCTAGGCGATACAGCAGTCTTTCTACATATCAGTTATCTCTTGTTAAGTCACATCAAATTTCAAGTATGGCTCAGTGTAGCCCTTTTAACTACTGTAACAACTTAGGGAAGAAGAAAAGGTCAAAATATCTTAATTTTTTTCCTCACATTTTCATTGATTTCACTGAAAATCTTTGCTTTCGCTACATTGCTTATATGAGAATGGCTGTCATGTACCAAAGCTTCTTTTGAAAACCTCTTGATTATCTAGAAAAAAATTCAACAGGGCAGACAAAGTTAGATGGTCCGAGGAACATATAACTTAATTGGAATGGTCCCTAGTTGATGTTTTATGCTCAGGATTTCTTTCCCTGCCTCTTAGAACATTATGTAGCCCAAAAGTTGAACTGTTTTTTTCCTGATTCTTCTGATGGTGTGCTCATATTCCTCTTTAAGAGACAAGACATAAGACTGGCCTTCTTTAATGCATCTATGGCCATTTCCACATTAGACTGTTATGGTGCTATTATTCCACTTTCAACATCCTATGGAATCCTGGGGTTTGCAATTTAGGGAGAGTCATTTAGAATTCTCAGTCAGAGAGTTCTCTGGCCTCAGTAAACTACAGACCCCAGAATTCCACAGTCTTGAAAGTGGAAAAATAGCAATATAAGAGTCTAGTGTGGAAATGGTGTAGGAGAGCTGGGAGAACCCAATTAAAGACACATGGCAACAGGGAAGTGTATTGTCAGGTGCAATGCAACCCTGTATAGATTCTTTGAATGACTTTAGGAGTATCATGTTCATGTTTTCTGACAATCTCAGCGTCACTACTTAGGTTTATCAAGTATAATACACTGAAAAAATTATACTATGAGTGCAATCCTAAGCAGAAATTTTAGGATATTAAGTCTCATAGAAGAGAACTGGAGCTTTCTTCTGAATCTAGGTATTCAGAACTGCTTTGTGTGCTTTAACCTCCTACATGTTTAAGCATAATACTAAGGGAAGGCAATTGAGTTTGGCAATTTTTTTTAAAAAAATGAAAGTGTTAGATGTGTAATTACCCTCTCTCTCCTCCTTTATCAATTAATACAAGAGAGCAGTGACCCTCAGCACATAACTGTGTACTTGATTTCTGTTTGTGATGTTGTCCTTTGATTTTCTCCTGTCTCTCTGTGCTATATCTGCTACAGCGTTTATGTTGTCTGCCATGCTTTTTCACTGCCCATATTTGAAACCACAAGCACATTATGTGTGTGTAACTAGAGGAGAACAGACCATTGTGCCTGCTAAAATAACAATATCATGTAAATTGGATGTACTGTCTGCAGGCACTGGCAGCTATCTCTCATGCTGACCCTCTGCTAGCCTGGCCATTTTCTCCCTTGTCCTATATTTTGCCCATATGCTGGCATTTGAGACAACTTTCACCATTTGCTAAGAATAAGAAATAGTTTTAATGCCTCACACTGACATCTGAATCCTATCAATTTTTCTCTGTTTCATTCCTACCAGTAAGCCAACCAATTGGCTTGTGCAAGCAATTCAGGGCGAAAAATGTAATCGAGGTTCCTCTTTTCAGAAAGGTACTTCTGTCCAATTGTTTTTATCTTGAGAATACAGCTCTGAGGTCTGTTTCAAAGATGTCCTTCAGCAGGCGGCATGAATTGCAAAATCAGTCACACAAATGGCCCACCATATATAAAAATAACCAATATATCAAGTGAGCTGGAGCCAAGCAGCGGTTAAAATAACTACTAGATCACTAACGCTAAGCTTACAATGCAGCCTAACAGAGAGATACATCCTGAAAATGAAAAAGCATGGGTGCTGTATGTGTGTGTGTGTGTGTGTGTATACGCGTGCACATGCGCATGCACACATTTTTTAAAAAAAGTATGATTTATATCAGTGTTTCATTTCTTACTCAGAAAGTGAAGCATTCTGAAAAGGACATGCTAATATCTGAAGAAAGATTGCCAAGAACAATATAAAATACAACAGAACTATAATAAGGATGATGAGATATTCCTGCCTCTGGTGACAAAAACATTGTTATTAAACAGAGTATAGTTGTCTCTCTACATTTGTGTGTTTAATTTTCATGGATTTGATTATTAACAGGTTATTCGCCACCACCTCTGCTTCTGCTCCACACATTTTTTAATAGAGACTTATAAGTCTTGCCTTGGTGTTTTCTGCAAGCCTTACAAGACTGAAAGAGACTGTGAACATGAGGCAAGGCTCACAAATCTCTATTAAAAATAGCATAGGGCAGCAGCCAGTGATGTAGACTTGAGCTGATTGACTCGGACTCAAGTCCAACTTAAGTCACTTCAGTGAGTCGACTTGGAGCTGCCTCAGCATAAATTACACACTGCCTCAACTTGACTTGAGACTTGCATATTTTTGGTGACTGACTTGCTGTCCATGGTTCAGTAACATAACACATTCATCCAGAAACCTTACACCTTACTGGTCCCATGACAACCTGTCTCAAGCCCAAAGTGTGGACAATTTCTTAGAAGAAGCAGCAAATGGGCTTGAGGTGGGGTAGAAGTCTGCTCAGCAGCTTGTTCCTGTTGCATATTGGAGGAGTCTTCTAAAACTTTTGCTAAGAGCAGAAGGCAGGACTCATGCCCAGCGTGCAGGGTGTGTATCTCAGAGGGGAACAGAAAATGCATTAGGCAATGGGCTTGAGGAGAAAGGATCCTATTCCCCACTTCTGAAAAAGCCTCCAGTCTTTGCAAATGGGAAATAAGAAGGATCCTATCCCCTCACTTCTAAAGCTGCAGATGGAAAAATCACAAAAATGGAGGGCTGACTCTACTTAAATTGTTAAAACTGACATTATTCAACTTTATTCAGAAATTCTGGTGTACAGATTGGGGTATAAAGTTGGCTCCGAGACTTGAGACTTGACTCGACACTTGACTTGAAAGTACATTGCAAGGACTTGAGACTCAACTTGAGAATTGAAGGTAGAGACTTGAGACTTGACTTGAGACTCAGAGTAAAAGACTTAAATACATCATTGGCAGCAGCAGAGGTGGCAGCAAGACCCATCAACTGCCCACTTCTGCCTTGAAGACAGAACTGAGCAGCTAGTGTGTTCCCCACCTCAGATTCAAATGCACTGTGTACAGTACCTTTGAAAATGAGGTGGGCTGAATCCATAGATTGTACTTTTTGTGTGTGTTAAATATGGTTTGGGGGACCTAGAGATATTTGTGGTTTTTCCACTTCTGCATGGATCCTGTGCATGGATCCACCTCCCCCCCGCCAAATGTGGAGGTATGACTGTAATATACAACTCATCCTGCATATATTTTTACACACACACACACACACACATGCACACACACACACAAACCACACAAACACACACTCAGTCTTACCTGTACTTTAATTAGAACAATTCTCTCTCTCTCTCTCCCTCCCACACACACACACACACATACAAATACACATTTTGGATTCAGACTTCTTCCACATCCAGAATTGAATCAAGCTGATTCTAACTGATTAGGTAGTGTGGCTCCTCTAGAGGGAAAGTTTCTAAATACTTCCAAAGATTTGCTAGTGATTTATTTTGAAGGGAGACTTAGGCCATTTCTGCACTACATTGTTACAGTGCTATTATTCCACTTTCAACATCCTGTAGGATTCTGAGGTTAGTAGTTTACTGAGAGCAAAGAGCTCTCTGTGTGAGAATTCTAAATGCCCCTCCTAACCTGCAAACTCCAGGATTCCATAGGATGTTAAAAGTGGAATAGTAGCACTATAACAGTGTAGTGCAGAAATGGCCAAAGACAAGGATAAGACAAAGAACAAAGATAAAGAAAATACACCTCCCAAACTGGTACATTTATCCTCCCACTTGCCAACACAAGGGAAACACCAATGTATGAAAGTGAAGAGGTATAATTTTGAAACTGGCAGTTCTATCTTCTAATTACAGTGAATATTTTTTTCTAGGGCTGTCCAATCACAGTGCCCTTTAGGAGGAATGCTGAAGTAATACACTGCAGGACTGGTCCAATATTCAACAACAAGGCTGAATAGTTTTGACTGTTAATAATATACATTAATTGGGATATAGTTTAAGACTTGTTTTCAATTGAGTTGCCACAGAAAGCTACAGAAAGTGCAATAGGAAAAGCATGGATTGTGGGTGCAAGGAAGACAGCAGCAGAGGCAGAAATACTTAACCAGTATTCTTCAAGCTAGTCCACAGTAGTATATCATGTCTTATCTTACAGACTTAACATTTAATATCTCTTTATGGTCTCATATTTTAAAAGCAATTTTAAACCTGGATCTTAAAAAGTTGTTGTTTGATTCATTTTTTCAAAGAATGTTGGTGGTAACAGAGTCTGGGGCTATGGCTATCCTAGGTAGCAGAGAAGCCCCAGCAACAGGTTGCCAGGCAACCAGAATAGCCACCCAAAAGAGAAACCCAGCCCATTAGTGTGAAGAAGGGGCCGGGGCTTAAAAGGGGAATGTATATATAGAAGGCACACTGAATTGATTTTGGTCAGTTTTCAGTGAGCGAGGGCTAAGAGTCAGTCTTGCAGCCAAAGAGAGCTCTGGACAAAAGTTTCTCAATCAACTGGGAGTGGGGGCAGGTTTGAATGGGAGGGTTGCTTTTCTCATAGAAACCTAAAGAGAGAGGGGCAGAAGAGAAATCAACCCACTTTTGAATCTGGTCAGAAAGTGTGACTTAGGCCATTTCTACACGGGGTAATAAAAATGGTGCAGTGCATCCTCCATGGAGGACATCTGCACCTTGGAGCGGACTGGATCCGGACTACTTAGTGTAGATCCGCACCTCAGTCCACTCCGGAATGACCCAAGTGGTCCTCCAGCGTGATTTTAAAAGATCTGATTTTTCTGGTCTTTCAAAAGCATGGAGCACGCCACTGCGAGCCTGCTCCCTTGTGCAGATTCTCAGGCTCGCACCAATGCGAGCCTGTGATCTGCTGAAGGTGGGCTTTAGGCTGGCAAACCTCAGCGGTTGGTCGAGACTCATGATCAACCAGAAGCCGCCATTTTGGATGCCAGAGCAGAGCAGATTGATGACCATGCACTGATCCGGAGGAGCCTGGACTGGACCGGGGAGCCAAAAGATCTGGTAAGCAGCGGCATGGGGCGATTCCCTCGCCCTGTGCGGAAATGGCCTTAGATTTGGGAACTGAGCCTTTAGGCAAAAAGTTGGCCAAAGGGCTATGTGTGTGAGATCTGTGCCTTTATACTGATGTAAAGATAAAAGAAACTGTCTAAACGCATTCTGAAGATCTCTTTGAACTTGGACATACATGTGAAAACCAAAACTTTATTCTGGTTGTTATTTTCATAAAGAGTATAGTATATTTTTATAAATTTCGACTCAGCTGAATAATTTTCAGCAATTATAACCAAACAGAACCAGGCTATCGTGGATCATTAAAGGGGTTTTAAATAACAATTGAAAGGCTTTCTAGATGAGAGTGGTGTTTTAAAGGGACAGCAGAGCTGAGTGAAATGACAGGGTGCTTGAGCAGACTACAGAAGCTGCCGTACCAGTCTGTAAGGAGAAAAGGCAGGGCTTGTCACAGTTGGTTTTTAAAACTAGTTTTCAAAAAAAAATTTTTATTTTTTTTTAAGGAAAATGTTTTTCTTTATTCATTACTTTGGGGCCATCAAGGAGAGAAAAGGAATAAATAAATACTTTCAGTAATTAAAATTAATAAATAAATTGTGTTTTGTGTAGATTTTTTTTGTTTGCTTTCTTTTTGTTTGTTTGGTTTTGGTTCGGGGGGCAAGACATACACCTTTATGTTGTATGGCATTTCCTAGTCAAAAAGCAAACAACCGCTTAGGGATAGGGGGTGTCAAAGGAAGTTTTCCCTGAAAAATATGAACACTACCTTCAACAGAAGACACTGCAACCACCCTGAAGCTGAGTGGTTTTATTTTAACAAAGGTCCCCTCTATGCTGAATGGAATTTTCATAGCAATTGCATTATCTAACAAAACTAGCCTTTTCCTCTCCATGAACTCCATCAGAAAGCTATTTATACTTCCCCTCAGGTTGGGAAAAGAGTATTTAAATCCTGGCTGTTCACCAGATAACTGGTAGTACTTTTGGCTATTTGTTGTCATTCTGCTGCTCCAATTCATGATTTGTACTACCCTTGGAATTTTAGTAAGGGTTAGTTTTCTTCTCTCCAGATTGGCAAATATCACCCACTTCATCCTAAACTTTAACTATCCAAACTTTTCTTCCCATTTCCTTCAGTTAGCCTTATGTGATTGTGAGACTGCTTGAGTCTTGTGTGTATGCGATTGTTAATTCCCCCAATAAAACAAATACACTTACTTTTGACCCTCAGGCTGCCTGTCCTTGCACTAATGCTAGTAAATATAGGTGTAAAAGATCTTGTAAAGTTACCCCCTCCCACAGGCCTTTTCTTTGAGCTAATATTCCCCACCATTTCACAGAGGCACTGGCATTGCAGGTGGACCCCTGAGTCACCCATGTTTTGGGGTAACAAGATAAACAATAAATGTAAAGAACAGAACTCATTTTTAAACAGAACAAGGGGGAAATACAGCTGACTAAGGCCAACAAGTGGGCAAAACTCATCTAGCTCTCTAAAGTCCGCTGGAAAGGGAGAAATAGCTGACTTTTTAAAAGTAGACATATTTTGAAAGGCTCTTCTGTGGGGGAAATACAAAAGGGTAGCAATTACCAGTGGAGCTGTCCAAATTTTTGATTCACATTCCCAAACTAGGTTCAGTTCCATAGATAGCTCTTTTAAAATTTGGACTAAAACCAGGAGCAGAGTCATTGTCTCACCGACATGGGAGCCATCAGTTGCCACTGATAACTACCTATTTTTCTGTTCAGGGGTGAAAGCATTCAGAATATGCTCACATGACTATAATGTGGAAGGCACACATAGGAAAAACACATATCTCCAGGTTTCTGGGAAAAGAAACTTAAAGACTTTAAAGATCATAGGGACAGTTAATTTTATACTGAAACTTATTAACTAATGGCAAAGTGAGAAGCTGAGCATGCCCGGGAGGCACCCAGCCAATTGCAGCCTTGGGAATGTTGGGTAAGAGGGTTAAGGGTGGAAAAGGCTACAATTCAGAGTCTGGACTGTAAAAAACGGTTAGTTAGAGAAGTGAGAGACAGGATAAAGATATGAATAGTTTTTTTTGAGAGGTAGAAACGTGGAATGATCTTTTGCTAAAAGTAAGGTTTTTTTTTAGGATCAAGAGCAATAACCTACCTGTGGGAAAGTTTTAAAGTTTTATTGCCAACTTGCACAGAAAAGGATATACGGCAAGGATACAGAAAAAGCAGTTGGACAGTCTCACATTTTCCTTTCAGCTGCTGGGAGCACCAGTACAGTTGCAGAGAGACTCTCTTAGTGGCCCAAAAGTACATAGCACCAGCATGGTCCAAGGTCTGTGTTGATGCTCATTGAGCATAGCCCAAGAAGTCTTATTTATACGTGCAAATCCCATTGATCTATGTGTGATTTCACACTTCTATCCTAATTAGTGCACCTGTGTGTCTAAACTCTATGACAGGTTATCTATCATACTTGTCTTTGAAGGTTGTGTTCCAACCCTTAGCAACTATCCTTGGACATCTCTCCAGGTGCAGATGTTGATACCAACTGAAGCCTGAGAAGACAAGGACTCCTTCCTAAGTTCTTAGGCTTGTACCGTCTGAGTAACTAACAATGATTGCCAAATGTGCATTTCAGGTATGGATAGAGGTGGAACACACCACCCAACTCCTTGTTACAACAGTCTTCCAGTTCCTTTTCTGTGCAAAAAATGTTCAGGGATTTCATGCTTACCTTATTTGTTATATAACAAATACTTGCTTTTTTCATTTTCTACAAGTGTGTCTGGCTATTTTCATTTGAAGACTGGCCATGCTTTACCACATTGAACTCACTGATCAGCACAGCCACTTGGCCTCAACAGAAGTCACCCTGAGTACCAGATCTTGTGGGTATGTTGTTTCAGCAGCCCAAGCCAGCATAGGCAAGGGTGAGAAATGCTGGGAGTTATAGTCCAACATTATCTGAATGGCTCCATGATTCTCATCTTTGCTTTCTTGGCTTTAAGGAAGCAGGTACACATCTTTCTCCTATATGCAGGTATCAACCATCTATAGTGTTTCCATTTCATCAAATTGAATGTCAGTTAATTGATGAGACCTGTTAGTTCTCATAAGTAACCAAACCACCTGGCTGTGTATTAGGGAGAACAGAATGAGAGAGAGAGATACTCTGTTGGTTCTGATATACTAATAGCCATTTGGGTCCTTCTCTTATAGTGGTCTTCCCCATTTCAGCTAGAAGATCTTTTTTTTTTTTTGTACTTCTAAGTATTCTGGAATATGTTCATTTTTCTCTTCTCTTCCTGTTTCCCTTTCCCTTTTGCATCATGCCTATTTAGGTGGTCAGGGACTATCCTGATGTGATTTCAGAATTTTTGTTTCACATTTCTAGTGCTCATGGAATACTCACAGGGCAAAATCAATCAATCAATCAAACAAAGAAACAAAAACCACAGAAAAAAACGGGCACAGAATACACAACACCGTCTTGAGATAAACACTATCTACCTGATATGCTAAATGTCTGAATTAAAAAGTCTTCATGCCTAATAAAAAACGACCAGGGAAAGACATCAGAATTTCACAGGTCAGGTGATCCATAGCAGTGATGGACATATTGAGTAGGTCCTATCTTTTGTTCCAAGCAACCATGCCACTGTCGTACGGGGGACACAGAGAGAAGCATATTGATTTGGGCCATTTCCACACTAGATGTCATTACAATCCTGACATTGTCACTTGCATGATGGTAGTAGATTTTCTGCACTTTTGCCATAAGCTGTTGAGTAGTGATATTGCCACTGGTGTTCCTTCTGCACTATGGTGTCCTTAGCCACTCCCTTTCCGTGCCTTCACCTCAACCCACCACCCTTGATTGTTTTCTTTCTTTTTTCTTTTTTTTGGAAGCCATATACTAAACACACCAGTATGCTATTGCATTTTCATGCTATAATGCCTAAAAATGTATTTTAAAAAATCAAAAGTTTCAACTGAAAGGAGAACTTTAAACACAGAGAGATGATAGCTTTCCAAGTTACACACTCAGGGAGTCACTGAGCGTGGGAAAAGCTGGGCACTCCCACAGCCCACCCACTGGTGGATCCACGACAACGTGAAGCACTATCAAACACTATTACAGTTCTGCAGTCAGCCGACTGATGGGATTGAAGCATTAAAGAGGTGCTTAATGGATTGTTTTTCTGGAAATAGAATATGGCAGCTTCGCAATGCTTGGGGACAGGATAGCAGCTGGATAGTGACAATGTCACATGGTGGTATGGCGACATCAAGCAGAAATGGCCCTGAACTTAACAGGTAAGCAGACTGTTATTGGAGGCAGTGGTCCCTCAGCTATCCTGATCCTGAGCCATGATCACTCACACTTTGCTTTCTGACTGGAAAAAGAATGGCATCTAGTGTAGCAAATTTTGGATAATCTCACCTGTCTAATATTCTCCTCAGTGAGGCTTCCTGACTAATTAGGAACCTCATTGTTTGACCTGGGAATGAATAATAATGAATTATATTGAATGACACATTGAATATTGTCCTCACTATCGCATTTTGGACCAAGTGAAATTTCCCAAGCCTGTTTAGATGTAATTCTATGTAGAATTCATTGCGAATGAGAGGTAACTAATGCACGTATAGCCATATAACTTCCTCACAGGACTGGACTAAGAGACCCCTGCCATTGTATAGTACCTAATAAAGGCTAAGCATTTTATAACTGAAACATCAGCAGCAGCAACAGCAACTGATCCAAGACAGTTGTTAATAGATTTTGCTATCTTATTTGGTACCAAAGAATAGAATGGCACCTGAGTTTCCTCAGTATCCTGATATTACTAATATGTGACCAGTCCAATGATTTCAGAAATCAGAAATAGGTCCAGAGGGACCTGTGGAGAACTCCACAGAATTCCTTTCATACATAAGAGCAAAAGTCTTTCACAGTACACTTTCTGATGCCCCCTTTCAGTGTAGAAGTATAGCCCAGTGGCAGCTAGAGGATTTAATGTCAGTGGGCAGTAAATTCATTCTGAGATTTACACCCAACTAGGAGTTGTTCAAGGTAGAGATGTAAATGCTTTACTATTTCACCACATAGTGACAATCATTTTCTCATTGTTGTGGGAGAAAACAAACATTCCTCCACAGCATTCTCCTCATATTCAAACCTCACAAAGTGTTATGGAGGAATTATTCTGCACAGAAAAACATATTTTTACAAGCAAGCAAGCAAGCAAGCAAGCAAGCAAGCAAGCAAGCAAACAAACAAAAACCATCCTGTGTTCTGCTCAGCGAAAAAGTTTCTTGCAGAAAACATACTTTTGTGGAAAAAATCACTTGTGTTTTCTTTGCAGCACTTCAAGGTGTTTTGTTACCCCAGAAACGTGGGTACCACAAGAGCCAACCCATGATGCCAGTACCTCCTTGCCAAGGTGGGGAATTGATCAGCTCAAATAGGAGGCTAGCGAGAGGGGGGTCAACTTAGCGAGACCTTCAACCCAATTTTTACAGGGTCAAACCACACAAAAACCAGCCAAATGTATCAATGAATGAATTTTATTAGCAAATATGTTCCCACGCACAAATGCAGTCACTCACTAACACACACAAGGACTATCAAGAAGGGAAAGAGGTGAAAACTTGTAGGGGATAAAGCAGACAGAGGGTGTAAGGGCAGTAATACTGCACCTGTCCAGAAGTCTTCGGTCCAGGAAGTGGCGAGAAGAAGGAACTCAGCGAAGTGAGGCTGCTGAGGGGAGCACTCGACTAACAGAGTGCCGGCCTGCCAGCATAGCGGGGGAGTTCTTCGAAGAAAGCCTTGAAAAGGGGGACTATTTATAGGGCAGAATGTACCTTGGGGGCAGACCCTTTGAACATTGGTCGAAACAGAAGGAGAATACCGCGCAATGGCTACCTGATGGCTTACAGGATTGTTTCATGTAAATAGACCTCACCCTAGTAGGTTTTGCTGTTGCAAGTGTTGTTTAACAGGGGAAACCCGGTAATCTCTTCAAGTTGGCTTTGTGGCTGAGGATCCTTCATCTGTGTGGACGTGCCTGCCTGAGGTCTTCTTGGGGAAAAATGACTGGGAACTTTCCTGGTCTCGACCTCTGCCTGGTTGCTTGACCTATTTGTCTATGCACTCACCCGGGCAACCTCTCTGGCATAGCTGATAGTTTTGATATTAATTTTATATCTCCCTGGGATGGGGACTGCTAATGGGGCTAACAATTTGAATATGGAGAGCAAATTGTGCACAATTCTCACCTGTATGTTATTCCTTTCAATGGGGTTTATTGACTATCAGGACCTCTGTTTTTCAAATTGGGAATGATTAACAATGAATAGTGTTATTATCCCTAATCCAGGATGTTGAACCTATTTTGAGGAGAGGATTCAGCATATTGGATAGTGCCTTTAGAGCTGAAACTAATGCCTGGAACAGAGTCACAGTCTCACTGACGTAGGGACCACCAGCCACCATTGTTTCAATATATTAATGAATGAATCAGTCTTTTAAAATGTTATTGGTCTGTATCAGTTTTGCATATATTTGGTCAAATTCAGTCAACTTTAAATACTGTCCAACCTCCATATCAATCTGGATTCGTTTAAACACATGCACACAAGGATAGTCATTTATTTTAATATGTAATTTCCCCCAGCTTCTGCATTTGTGCTCAATTTATCCTAACAACTACATTTTTATATACACAGTTTCCCCAATATACACAATTTTGTACAGAATTTTTGAACCAAGTACTGCACTGGAATGCTGAGAAAACTGGGTACGCTGTGGAGGACAACTACATTCAGGACTGAATGTAAATCCGTTTGTTTTAAAAAATCACTCATTCCTTTTCCCCCAAATCAGCATGTAATGACAATTCCCAGAGTTTGGAAGCTGCACATAATGATGAGTTACTTGTAATGTTCCATCTTTGGCATAATGGAGTATGTCACCAACAAAAAAAATTCTTGAAATGAAATACTACAAATATCCACTAGGTGGTGATTTTGCTCTATGAATAGAGTGTTCTTTTCTGATCAGTTTGGAACTCCAGAAATATCTGTGGTGTTATTAAATGGAAACATCCCTTGTTTGAAAAGTATCTATCTGAATCTATTGATTCAGATTTGGAGATACATGCCACTGAATCACCTATTACAAAGTCCTCCATTACTTTGCTGACCCATAGACCTCCAATTGCACAAGAGATATCATGATGGAAACTGCATATCACAAAAGTCCCTTATTAAATAATTTTGTACACAAACTGAATGTGGCTGAGAATACAAATCCCTAATGTTCTCCTCACTATAAAGCAAGATTTTTGATCCCCCAAATTCATTTCAAGCTTGGATTTTAAGCAGAACTCAGAGGAACTTAAAACCATCCTCTGTGCAAGCTTCCCACCCACCCTTTTCTCCCTTCATCTGCAAGGCCCTTCCCATTTCCCCTGTCGTTTTGCTCTGGTAACTGGGAAAGGGAGGATGTTTGTTCTTCCCTCAGTCTGTAATGTGGAACATAATGCTGTGTGACAAAGGTGAGGAGAGTTCAGTAAGACACAGTCATTCCCATGCCAATACATATACATCATACAAGTACTCTGCTTTCCAAGAGTTTCGTGAATAGAAAGTCATCCAGATACCCAGCCCGATGTCCCAGAGTGTGTCAGATCAGGCCTGAATCTTCTTGTCATCTAAGAGAAAAGCAGGAACATTTTCAAAATATTCCAAAATGTCACACCTGGAAGGCCTCTGTAGTTTTAGACTGCCCTCCTGGCATACAAAGACTATTGGACAATGCCAGCCCTACCATTACACAAAGTGAGGCAAATAGTAGATGTCATGAAAATGTGATAAATTATTTGCAATTCAGTTTATTAATATGGTCTTTTTAATCCCTGGGAGTGTTTATGAGATTTTCTGTATCATGCCAGAATCATTCGGCCAACTTCGGGTACTATGCATCTTCACTTTGAGGTCAGGGAGGGATACTATTTACTCTTCTGCCTCAGGAGCAAACAATCTTGGACTTGTCCTGCTATGAGCTTAACAACATCCAGAGAAGCTTTCAGTCCCCAACCTCAGGATTAGCATCTTCACAGGACATGGCACACAAGGGAAAAGGATAGGGAGAGAAAAGGGAAAAAATAAGTTTAACGGAACCTAAGTCTTCACACAATGAAGGTATTTCTTCTCTCAGGCCTTGCGCAGCAGTTCATATAAATTATGCCATGGAAGGCTTAGAAGCCACGCCAGAAAAATTTTACTCTCTCTCATAGAATCATAGAATTATAGAAATGTAGAGTTGGAAGAGACCACACAGGCCATCCAGTCCAACCTCCTGCCATGCAGGAACACCCGCAAAGCACTCCAGACAGATAACCATCCAGCCTCTGCTTAAAAACTTCCAAAGAAGGAGACTCCACTACACTCCGAGGCAGCATATTCCACTGCCGGAGACCAAAACAGACCAGACCAAAACAGAACAGACATGAGGGGTACTATATACGCAAGACAAGTGATCTACAGATCAAACACAATTTGTCCTGCACATGTTTCAGCAGGTTAGATGCTCTTGTCCACTTTGTTGTCCAAACTTTTCCTCCTTATGTTATGGCTTTCAGGCAGAAAATAATATGCAAAATAATATGGTTTTTTTTCTATAATGCCACTTACATACATTCAACCTATATAAAAATTCTTCTTCTCTGTTTTCTTTTTTTCACCTTGTTCATCATTGTCCACTAATTTCAAAGTGTATCTCAAAAATAACACAACATTTTCCTTATACATAAGCATCTCCATGAATTGTGAGGGCAGCAGATTCTTCCCACTTAGGTCTCCTTTGAGACATGGAAGTCTGGCATTGCTGCTTGCAAAAGAGGGAAAAAGCAATACCAATGGATTCAGTAGCAGATTTTACTCAAATGCGTTCTCTTCACTGCACTAGGTAAAATTTAATTCCAATGCCACCTAGTGACCAAACTGTTTAATGACACAAGTGATACTGGGATACTTCCAAAGGTGTTACCAGAATTTCTCTCTGGAATTAGTTCTGCATTACATTCTTTATTTTATTTGTCATCATTCAGTTTACTAAGTTCCTTCATGTCTCTTTTTAGCCATTTACAATATTGCACTTGCATCTTCCTTTTTCACAGCCTTAATCATTGGACAGTTGGAAGGACTGTTTAAGATGGATGGAGGCCTGAGGTCATATTGATCAAGACTGAAACAGACTTGTCTTGCAAGAAGGGGTTTTCAGCAATAAAATTCTATGTATATCACCCTTAACAGTGTGCAATGCACTTGTGTAAACCATGCAAACTGGGGCTTTTGAGACTCCCTCCCTATGGAAGAGGGATGAGCTGTGACAACAGGTGTATAATTTTATATAAAGACTAGCATATTTACCCAGCGTTGCCCAGGATTTTATTTTCCTCTTAAGAACTCACCAAACTATCTTCTCCAGTACCTGTAACTTTCTCCGTATTCTCCAATCCAGTCTGTGTTCAGAGTTGTTAACATGCAGAGGTTGGGTTCCTGAGGGAATACACTGCCCTCCTTCTTGCTGGTAGGGCTCATTTCCATAGCAACTGACCTGAAGCCCAAGAGGTCTCAGCTGAGTATTCTAAAGGCTCCTCCTAAACTGCCTCCTAAACACCTCGCTGGACAAGCGCTGAGCTAGGCATGGTCATTCAAAATTCCATAGATAGCCAGTTCCGCTTTAGGGGAGAACGCTGATACAAACACCCCAATCAAAAATGCAAAGTAAAACAAAACGGACTCTCTGCCTGAGAGGACACCCTAGCAAGCTAGCCACTTAATGGCTGGGCTAGCCCATCTACATACCGGCTATTCAATCATGTAAATTCTGACCTTTCGGAGGCTTTGTCCCCAGTCCAAAACTCATTGTTCTCATTCAAAACTAGACTAGCCTGTGGTCGTCTTTCACCCTATAAAAATGCCTTGTTTTTGGGAGCTCTTCGGAACTCTCGCTGGGCCCTGCTGAAATCACTTGAGCCAATGGAACTTTCATTGGATCACCGAGCTGAAATCGCTCAACCCGTCCAGAACTCTTGCCGGAATACCTTGCTGCCACTTGGCCCTCCAGATTCCCCTCGGTCTCCACGCCGGGTTTCTTCATCTTCAATTTGGCTGCTTCAGGACTTTGGACAGGTGGCGTATAGTTTATTTTCCCCCAACCTCTTTCTCTCTTCTCCTTTCTTAGTTAGGAGTGTGCTTGTGTTTTTATTATTTTTGATTAATAAATATTGTTATTGTTTGAACTGCTTGCCTCCTCACTGACCTGAACTGGTATACATTGGATAAAAGATCTCGCTGTGTTGCCCTGCCCCTCATTAGCCAAGAGAGTGCTCCAGCTAATTTCCCCAATTTTGCTTGTTTTGTTTGGTTATTTGGGCGTCCCTCCCGGGACCCCCAGTTTACAGGGTAACACAATGAGTCTTACTTCTGGGTAAATATGCTTAGTACTGCACTGGAAACAATTTAGAACTTGGATGCCTTAAAGACTGCAGCCAAGATCCTACATTGCCAGCTTAGTAACTAATGCATAATTCAGCATTGTCTCCTGACTCTACCTCCTAAACCTACCTTAACAGTCAACAGCTGCAACAAGCAATGGAGGTCTGTTATGCTCATGATCAAAGTGCAAAAAGGGTGATGTTTTGAGACACTGTTCTCCAATGCAAAGAAGAATTGTGACAAGAGTCTTGCTTACAGCCCAATCACCAGCAGAAGAGACCTCTGCCACACAGAATAGCTCTCTGTAATTTAATGTGGAATTTGCGGGAGCATTTACAATTATGCCAATTGTGGTATTACATATGTTCAGTCATGGATATGTAATATAACTGAATAGATATGTAATATAACTGAATATAGAACCGTTAAGGTCTAAACTCTAGGTTATGAAGTCATAACTTCAATACAGGACTCTGAATTATGGATCTTTCTGCACCACCCTCCCAATCTGTCATAGGGACCGGAGAAGGACCAGACCATGGCGATGGCTGCATGATGTCATCGTGGTCCCGTCCTTCTTCCGACCCTAGGTGGTGCAATCACAGAGTAAATCATTGATGGGTTTTCTGGCCAATGACCCACAATCGCATCACCATCGTGGACTTACCTGTCATGCAGAAGCCCAGTAAGCACAATGGCTATGCTTCTGTCCCAGTGCAGCCTGGGAAAGTGCCTGGCTGCACTGCAGAAGGAAGAGATGGGGATATCACACTTCCTTCATTGCAGAGGCAACTGGTGTGGAGGGGATTGCTCCCGACACATTGCCCTCCCAGCAGAGCCAATGCTGGAATTCCCACCAGACACCACTGCAAAAAGATAGGGTGCGGAAAGGGCCTTGTGTTAAGATGTGTTTTGCAGGCTTTTCTCCAGATACTCAGTACTGGAAGCAAGTGATAAAAAGAGATATGGCTGTCTTAGTGGTCACATTGTATCTCCAGAACCTCCTGCTCAGAAAGGTTTGTCTGTCACTGAGTCTGTTATTCTTTTGCTTCCAGGTGAAAACCTTTAATTTTCAAAATCCTTTTAGTCAGCAGTTATAAATGTGCTTCTTAAAAAGTGAATATAAGGATGTTGATATCTAAAGCCATCCATAACTGATCAGAAATAGACTAATGCTCTGTATCTCAGGAAAGATGAGATTGTTCCCTCAGCAATCCTACATATTTTATACATTCCACATTTTCTGACACATTCATTGGCATCCTATTGGTTAGTCCCAACATGAGTAGACACATTCAATCAGTTTATGAATGATGAATCAACACACAGATAATTCTAACAGAGTCAATGGATCTACTCTAGTCAGGACTAAAATAGGATTTGGGCCAATATTTGGATTGTGTGAAAAAGTGTCATGTATTTTGGGAGGAAAATAAATTTGGAAAAGCGCATTTATAAATAAATGTGTTCAAAATGCATATTTAATACAATTTTAAATGCTAATTTTATGCAATTTTAAAAATGCAGCTTGATAAAAAGTGGAATGAAAATCATCTGCATGAATATGGACTGGAAACAGGCTATTTCACGTGTCCCGGTACATATTGTTCCATATAAGAAGAAACGTTTCTTTTGCTGTAGTGGTAAGGTGAAAAATCCACCATCCACAAATATCTTATTACTACAACAAGCATTAGGTTGATTCCAGCACCAAAACCCATATAGAAGGCATTGGAAAATACTTCTTGGACAGTTAGCAAGCAGTTTGTGCAGCCATTAAACGTGCAAAGCTACTGACAAGCCTGTTGAATAATAAAACCTAATGCAGAACAATCCACTTTTGCTGCCTGTGAAATCCCTCACCAGACCCCTGAATTCCCAAATTATTTTTTAATAGTGCAATTTTCAGGACGTTTTTGCCTGAAAATCATGGACAAACACCTTCAAACAGGTGAAAATACTTCTTCATATTAACTTACCACTGTTTCAATCGTACTTTAGCCCAAACAGTCACCATAACTAAATGACATCACTTCTGGCCACCATTATGGCTACTATACAGCTAACATTGGAAGTAATTGGCTAGACAGGTGCTGTTTCAGGAGTGAGCGTTAAAGCAGTGAAAATTGAGCCTCACGCCCCACACAGCTGCCTACTCCTGTTCTAGGGTAAGACCATCTTACATGGCAAAATGTTGCCTATATGAAAATATCAAGATGATGCTGGTAACTTCAGTATTTAAATACTACAAGTGAAATCATTAGGAGATGCATTTTAAAAGTACAAAACATCTCACTGATTTTTCACCAGGTGGTGCTCTTTCTACACTCTGAATCAATACGCGTATTACCCATTTCATTTTTTACAATAAATTTTATCAAGATTTTTTAAAAAATTAAAAACATTAAAAAAAACCTTAAAATTGAAATACAAAGAAATAGAAAAATGAGATACAATAAGCTAGAAATTAAAAAGTGAACAACAAAAATGGAAAGAAAGGAAAGAAAAAGAAGAAAAGAGAAAATTGACTTCCTATCTTTCTTTCAGTTCTCTCATACACACACACACAATTCTGCCTGCCTGCCTGCCTGCCTGCCTGCCTGCCTGCCTGCCTGCCTGCCTGCCTGCCTGCCTGCCTGCCTGCCTGCCTGCCTGCCTGCCTGCCTGCCTGCCTGCCTGCCTGCTCTATCTATCTATCTATCTATCTATCTATCTATCTATCTATCTATCTATCTATCTATCTATCTATCTATCTATTGTGTATACCTCTCTGCCCAAAATTGCAACATATTCCCTTCTTTTGATAGCCTTTTGGTAACTTTTTACCCACTTCAGAGGATTATTGGCCTGCTGGAGATACTTAAATATGATGGCTGGAATTCTGTATGTCTATGTATGTGCAAACACCACAGTCATGGTGCTACGTAGCGAATCCTGACCCAACACCCCCTCATCTCCACTTACTAGACAGCAAATGCAGCAATCAAAGGGGTTCTGTTCTCTTCTCACTTGGGAAGTAGTTTACTGTTGTTAGCACCCCATCCTGTGAGTGATCTCCGGTGCAACAGGCAGAATGAGAACTCCTATTGCAATTCTCATTGGGTCGGAGATCACCCGCACAAGGTAGGGATGTGGAATCATCAAATAGATGCTTCCAGATTGATAGGTGACCAGACCCTCTTACTGATCCCACTGGCTGCTGGCCAGTAAGTGGAGATGGGGGGGGACTTTCTTGGCCCTTATGTAGCTCCTAAACTAGAAGTTATGTATGGATCACGAATGCATAACAGTTGAAGTTATGCACTTACAATTGCCATAGAGGATTCCATCAGATATCTCTGTGCCCAATTTGTTTTCTGTGACCTAGTAAAAGCCATCTCAATGGAGAAACTTGTTTCACATTTTGCTGGGCCAAGCCAAAAATGGAGTCTTTCCTTTTGGATTTGAATGGATGCTCCCAATCAGTGTGTTTTGGAAACAGTACTCAACACAGGCAACACTATGAAACTGAAAAGAAGAATTCTACCTATGTAAGAATTATGAATTCAGAACTAGGAAAGCAAGATATATAGACCTAAATCCATCACCGCACTTTCATCTGACTAACAGTGCAACAGAATTTAGTTCCTTTCCATCTCCAACCCTCCTTATCACCAGAAGAATAGTTCTGAATAATACTTGAAGTTGTGTGCTCAATGCAGGTTCCCCAGCTGGAACATCCCCAGCAGGTAGCTGCCCAGCCTCTTTCTGAAGACATCCAGAGAAGGCGACCCCACCACCTCTCCATGTAATTGGTTCCATTGCCAAACCACTTTCAATGTCAAGACATTCTCATATTCAGTCATTCTCCATTAACAGTTCTCCATTAACTTTAAACCATTAAATTTAATTATATTCTCTTAGGCAGCAGAGAACAAACCTGCACCCTCCTGTTTGTAGCAGCCCGTGAGGTATTTAAAGAATGCGATCATGTCTCTCCTCAGCCTTCTCTTCATCAAGCTGAATATGCCTAGCTCCTTCATCCTTTCCTCATATATTTGTTCCCCATACTTTTTTTTTATCACCCTCATTTCCCTTTTCTGAACTTGCTTCGGTTTGCCTATATCCTTCTTTAAATGAGGCTCTCAGAACTGAACACAGGACTCAAGATGCAGCCTGAGCAGCACAGAATATAGGGGAACTAACGTTCCCTTGACTTGGAAACTATGCTTCTCTTAATGCAGGCTATTATAGTGTTTGCCTTCTTTACTGAGACAGACTACTTGCTTATGTTCCATTTATGATCAACAAGAATCCCACATATAGTACTGCTGAGCCAAGTATCCCCCTTCCTATACCTGTGTATTTGGTTTTTCTGCCCTAAATGTAGACTTTTGCATTTGTCTCTGTTGTCTCTGTTGAATTTCATTTTATTAATTTCTAGATTATCAAGGTCCTTTTGAATTCTGCTTCTATCTTCTGATGTATCACCTGCAAATTTGGTAAGGATTCCATCCATCCCATCACCTGAATCATTGATTAAAATATTGAAGAGCTTTGACCTTAGGACAGAATCCTGCTACACTCCACTTGAGACCTCCTTCCAGTCTGAAGCACATGCATAGGTGACAACTCTTTGAGCATGGTTTTCCAACCAATTTTGGATCCATCTGATAGTGTCTCGAACTACTCAATATTTAGTCAGTTTGCTAATCAAACTATCACAAGGAACCTTACCAAATGCTTTGCTGAAATCCAGATAAATGACATCCACAGCATCTCTACTATCTATTAAACCAGTGACCCAATCAAAAAAAGATATAAGGTTAGTTTGATAGATTTGTTCTTGACAAACTCATGCTGGCTCCTACTTTCACTGCATTGTCATCAAGATACTTGCAGATGGACTCCTGTATAATCCATTCTAATTTTTTTCCTGGTTTTGCCGTCAAGCTGACTAGTCTGTAGTTTCCTGGATTTTTTTTTAAGAGAGGGACATTTTTTCTTATCTCTAGTCCTCTGGCACTTCACCCTTTCACCAAGATTTCTCAAAACGATGGCGAGGCGTTCAGAGAGTATGCCAGCAAGTTCCTTCAATACTCTGAGATGCAGTTGATCTGCCCTGCAGATTTGAATCCATTTAGGTTAACTAGATGATTCCTAACTAACTCTTTAACAATCTTAATTTGCAACTCAAGATTCTTTACCAAGGTTGCTGCTGAAGTACGGAAGCACACCATCCACAATAGGCATTGAGCAGTTCTTGTGACCTGTTAGCATATGCTCATCGTGGCAGACCAGCATTCCCATCCTTTCCTTCTTCACTTTTCTGCTTCAAAAATATTTCAAAACCCCTTTTTGTTGCTCCTTGCTTGCCTAGTCAATCACAGTTCATTTTGAACTTTATTTTTACTTACAAGTTTGGGCTACATATCTCTATTTTTCCTTGGTAATCCATCTTTGCTGCCCAACCCTGGAATAATGAGACCAAACACAAGACATTGGGGTAATAAGGGACACTTTATTTGACCTATTTATTTACATTGCATTGGCCCGGGTATGACTGAGATAGGGAAAGTAACTTGCTTCGGGACCAGCTGAGGCCAGGTATCATCCCCATGACCACCTTCTCAGCCTTCCTTTGGGCAGTACACTTGAGCCTTGAGGGCAATCCATTCATTCTGGGTTGCTCCCCAGTCGCCTTTAGTTAGAAGGCCAACCCGGTAGGTTCCCACAGAAGTCCCAGGACCGTAGGTGTGAGAGCTCATGTTCCAGGCAAGCCTCAAGAATATCCTCTTTCCCTACCCCCAGCATTACTCTACACCCAAATGGAGCACAAAAGATGTATACTAGAGACTTATCTCCTCCTCCCTGTGTCCTCCCAGCCAGGCAAAGACCCTAATCCCCCCAGACCAGCAATCCTATGTCTTGTAGCCAAGCAAAGGATGCATTAGAGGACAAAAGAGTGGAGGGGGAAGGAGGAGCAGCACACAGACAATCAAGGAAAGACAAAGGGTGGTGGGGGAGGGAGCTAAAAGTAATGAACCAGAACAAATCCCAGAAGAGGAGCATAGGGCAAGAGACAAGTACAAAGGAACTGAGAAGGAAAAGCAGCAGAGAAACCCCAACCATGAGGAAATTGGGGGGGGGGATGGACAGATCTGACTCAAAACATGAGATAAGGGAAAAATGTGGAAGGGGGACCAAAAGCAAGTAAAAGTATAAAACAACAGCTGAAAGAAAAAAAATATAGACTTCTCTTGTCCTCTCACCCTTTCCCCACAGTGAGCACATGCTGGGCAAAAGGTTTCCTAGTCTCTTCAGGAGAGGATAGCGAATGCCTCCTTCACCCTCAACGCTGCAGCCGTGAGGGTCCAGGTAGGTATTCTTTCCATTCTTTATACATGTTTTTTCTCCTGTCACTGCTTCTTTGAGTTTATTGTTAACCACATTGACTTTTTTTGTTATTTCTTTTTTCTTTTTCTTTTAGGTAATTCTTTGTTATTGTGCTTTCAGCAATTCCTTCTTCAAAAAATCCCACCCACACAGGGTGTCTTTTACCTTTAGCATCTCTAGCCACAGGATTCTGCCCAGTATTTCCCTGAGCTTGATAGAAACAGCTTTCCTGAAATACAAGGTTCATGTTTGATTATAATCTTCTTTTGCCTGTCCCACAGTTCTAGTATCGTATGGACACTTCCCACGAAAGTATCAACTGCTTTGATTCCAGTGACCAACTCCTCCTATTGGTTAGGATCAAGTCCAGGATTGCTGATGCGCTTGTTCTTTCTCCCACCTTTTGAATGGGGAAATTATCTGCAAGGCACATCAGGAATTTGTTGGAGAGTCTATACTTAGCAGAGCTAGTCCCACAACAGATATCAGGATAATTGAAGTTCTTGCTTCTTTGAGATCTCTCAATTGTTATGGTCCAGTCTTGGGAGTCATCCCACCAAGTCTCAGTTACACCTATAAAGTCATATTCACCTTCTTGCACCGGGACTTCAGGTTCAGTTTATTTCCCAAACTCTGTGCGCCAGCATATAGACTTCTAAAGCATCGCTTATTGCCATTTTTTATTCTACATGTATATCAGCTGGTCTATTTTGTAGAAATATCCATCTTGTATTGAGCTTTAAAAGCCAATTTATCTTAATGAATGTTGGTTTAAAAAATGCACATACCATAACCTACATTTCATAGTTAGTTCCTTGCAGCAATGTAGATGCCCTTTCTGGGAGACAAGGTATAGCAAGGATACAGTGTAGGTGCTACTGCTTGTTCAAGGAAGTTTTTGTTTTTTAAAAAAACAACCAGACATGTTGTGACTCTGAAGCAGGAAGCTGGGCAAGCCTGAGTGGAGCTGGCCAATTGCACTTCTTAGAATTCTGGGGTGGGGATGGGCTGTGTGGATGAGGATGTAGAACTGACAGATAAAGCCAGTCACAACTGAACTTGCTCATAATTTTTCTTTTCTTTTCCATCTAGAACAGTGGTTCTCAACCTGTGGGTCCCCAGATGTTTGTGGACTTCAGCTCCCAGATGCCCCAGCCACTATGGTCAATGCGCAGGGCTTCTGGGAGCTGAAGTCCACAGACATCTGGGGACCCACAGGTTGAGAACCACTGATCTAGAAAATCCTGAAACCATCACTAGGATGTGTTGCATGGATTCTGAGAATTTTAATGCAAGCCACATTGGGCTTAATAAATCCCACTGCGCTCTGTGTTTTCTTTGAGCAGATTTTGGCATATCTTTGACAGCAGAACCAAACTTCTTCTCTTAGGTTCTCCTTGGGCAAGTGGGGAGAAAGGTGTGTTAGATCATCAACACTTTGACCACTGTTAAGTACACTGGGGTTTGTTTATGTATGCCAATGTTTCCAGGACAATCAGAGTGGGGGAGAAGGAGGGCTCCCTCAGTTTCCTAAAGCATTACAGGTTTGTGTGTTTTTGTTTTGTTTTGTTTTATTCTGGTATGGAAGCCCAGGAAGATGAGTGAGGACAAGTGCAGCTGTCTATATATGTCTATTCAGAAGCAAACCTCGTTGCACTGAATTGTATATTTGCTTGATTGTTTTGACGTAGAATGGCCCCCTGGATAGTTAGTGTCCCTCTTGTTTTAATGTCTCCCAACCTATTCTGATTAAGATTAAGCAGAGTAATAGCACTGAATGGAATCTGCAATGTGAAATAGCAGCAGTGAACGAAATCCCACTCCAACACCTCTGTGTTTTTGTTGTTGTTGTTGTTGTGCATGGCATGGTATGGTATGGGGACTGCCAGCACTGCAACCCTGATTTCCAAGTTGTACCCGCTCACACAATGTTCCCTCTGAGAATTTGGATCCCCCCCCATTTCAATAATTCTTGTCCTGCTCCTTCAGGACACACACCCTCTGGAAGAGTGTGGCTTCAAAAATAAAGTACCTATTCATTTTTTTAAACATCTTTTCGTATCTGTTTCTCTCTTTTTTCTTTTTTTAAGTTGCTCTCTTTGAGATACACCACAGTGTAATATCTTATGTTTTGATGTAATCTGTTTGTATTTTCTCTGTCTGCTCTTTTTTGGAGACTGAACTTGATGTTTTTTATTAATTTTTAGAATCTCTTTCTTAATAAAAATTTATACTTCCAATAGTAAAGTACTTCTTTGTAAAGTACTTTGTCTTTAATTATGCAGATCATGGGGGTTCCTGATGTATAACAGTAGGAAAGCTCATAACTACAGGTACTGATTGTCAACTCTATACATGGGCAGTTTTTTTCCCTATATTTAACTATGTAATCTGAATAGTTTTCCTGACTTGTACTCTAAAGTTTCCAACCTCATTTCCCAACTTGATTTTAAGGGAGTTTGTTCTCATGGTTTTGAAGGGGATTTTGGGAGGGGCAGTTTTCTCCCACATCATATTGACAACCTGTGTAGCACAGAGTATTCATCGGTTAGTGAGACACTTGGAAGTACTCCTTACATCTCTAGATGGCTACACAGCTATTAGGTTCTTGCTGTACATGTCAATTATAAAAGTTTAGGAAAGTTGTAGCCTCAGTTCACCCAATATTTAGATCTTTTCGAGGCAACAGGCACAGTCTGGTCCTTTCCTTATTATCATTATAGAGCTAACCACAAGAGATATTTTATCTTTACTGAGAAAAATCGAAGAGTTTTTTTTTTTGTACAAAACCCAACTTTTTACACGATTTTTTCATTTTTCCCCCTCAAATTATAAAAAATAATCAAAAATGTTGGGGGAAAACCTCTTGTAATCTCACCCTGCAGGGGAGAAACTTCTGAAATCATTCATTCTTGTGTCTAGGAATGAAATAAGCAAAATTTTACACTTGTAATGGTAACGTTCTACACATGATTTTATTGAATTAAGCCAATAATAATAATAATAATGCTTCAGAGAAGGAGGAGGAGGACCAGCATGCTGCCTTTCTCCAAAAATTGGGACTAAAGATGGCATACAATTTTAGAAGAATGATACAGCTGAAAGCATACAAAAAGCAAATATTAAAATGGATTTAAACTAATCCCAATATTAAAATAGTTCAGAGCTATGCTTGATAAAGTACAATTTAAAAGATTAAAAAAAAGCTATTAAGACAGTTGAATTTAAAACAATACAGTACCCATTAGCTTGTTCTTTAACAATTTTCTCTATTAAAAGCATGTCAAAATAAAAATAATTTTGCCTGCTGATGGAAAGACAACAAGAAAAGGGGACTATTCTGGCCTCCCTGAGAAAAGAGTTCCGGAGTCTAGGAAAGCAGAAATGGTAAAGTAAGAGAAGGTCCTCTGCTGATATTGCTGACAGGACACTGTGGATTATCTCTTCTATGCTCATCTGCTGCAGTCTCTTATAGGATTAGAACAAAGTATTATTTGTAGGTGAAACCAGGAGAAGAGCTACTGTTTTCAAGTTTGATTTTCTGATCTTGAAGATAAGGCTTCCATAGAAAGTCAGGTTTCCAGTCCAACTTAACAGGTATTGGTTCTATGGGATTTCATCTTATGTTACTGAAATCCTATGCGCAATTTTGAAGATAAATTAAGCTTCCAAAGCAAGGGCAGATTTACTATTAAATTTCCTTAGGTACTAAAGTTTGAGGACCATGAAGGGGCACCAAATTGCTAGTTATTTGATGTTATTGTTATTTTTTTTTTGTCTCAGAGATAAGAAGAGATGTTTACATTATTTTGGAACTCTGTGTGCCCAAACTATCTGTCTCTGAGTACTGTGGACCTTGGCTTAGGTGTGCGAGTGGGTCCTATTTCCTGCTCTGCCTTAGGCAGCAAAATGTTTTAGGCTACACTTTTGCCAAAGTGCTTCATAGCAGGCAATGAAACATAATAGGATCACCAGAAATCCCCATCCTGCATTAAATTATTGATACAGTATCAAACAAATCAAAGAAATTAGACAAAGCACTCAAGGTTCATTTCTCAACCCATCAAAACCGTCAAAACCATTGGAATGGAATCTGCTGGTTCTGCCCAGTGGACTTTGTGTTTGTGTCCTTACTAAGGATAGGCAAACATCAGCAGCTATTTCTTCTTTTCTCTTAGACTGCTCTCCAGCAAAGGAGAGGGAACTGAAGATGCAGGCTAGCTGCCATGGCGCATTAAATTTCCATTCCTTTTCACATACTGAGCAACAGTAGTTATTTGTTGTACCATCACAGAAGTACATCGTTTGACATGCTGGGAGGAAAGTTTTGCCAGTCACTTTGGCTTACTGATCCTATTGCTGGTGGCACACATTTTTTTGTTTGCACAGATATGTCCACCTTAATTCTGTGTTTCACACAGCCAAGTTATCAAAGTGATGAGGAAATGGCATTCTCATTATTCAGATGGATGGCAATTTCTCCAGCTGCTTGAAGTTTTTTGTTAGAAATCGTATACATCTATATCATTTATAAACGTACACAGATTTTAATACAGCATGCTTCAATAAGGACAGGGTGTTTGAAAGATCTTGGAAATAATACATTAAACCTTAATTCATCATCCCTAATTTTTGTTAAAAGAACTGTTCAGCAACTAATTTATTTTAATAACTTGAGGCCAACAACATTACAATTTTTAACAATGGCGAATAGCTCATGTTATAGCAAACTACAAAAAAAAACTACAATACAAAAAAATAGTACAATTTCCATAGTAAGTTTAAAACTTGTTGTATTCATGTACTGTATATTAAAACAAATATCTGAAAGCAATAAACAACACATTATAAACTTGACTATACATTCAGTATACAACACCAAAGTAAGATTTGCTAGTTTTATATGCCGTAGGGATTTTAGGTTTTAACTTTGACTTAAATTTAACAACCAAAGTAGAAACCCTTGCCATACAGAGTGTGACAAAGGCCCTTTCCACACCTTACCTGCATCTCACATCAGGGAGCCCTGGTGGCACAGTGGTTAAGTAACAGTACTGCAGCCACAAGGTTGTAAATTCAATCCTGCTGGGCTCCAGGTTGACTCAGACTTCCATCCATCCCTGCATCAAGGAGCCCTGGTGGCACAGTGGTTAAATGCCAATACTGCAGCCACAAGGTTGTAAGTTCGATCCTGCCGGGCTCTAGGTTGACTCAGCCTTCCATCCTTCTGCAGGTCAGTAAAATGAGCACCCAGCTTGTTGGGGGCAATTAGCTAAACACATTATAAACTACTTAGAGAACACTTAGCTGATAAGCGGTACAGAAATACACATGCCATTGCTATCCCACAACATTTTGGCATCATCCCAGCAATGCCTTTTCTGGAGTGGGAGCATGTCCCAATCACTCTCCTCTGCACCTTGCTGGCTGCCAGAGGATGGTAGCAGTCAGAACATGTTCCTTTGTTCTGAAGTGCAGTCAACCTCTTTCTGTGCTGCACTGAGGAAGGAAGTGCCTAGATAGCATTTCTGCCCTTTCTACACAGCCCCAGCTCACATAATCATCATACAAAAGAGGCCTATTACTGGATTTTTTTCCGGTACTAGTATAATGCGTGATGGTGACAGCTGGGAACATGACAGGAATGGGCCTGTGCTGATGTTGTGTGTTAGCACATGTCGTGGCCTGGTTTCAGTGCCTCTCTATGCTGGGATGAGGCTGTAGTGTGGAAATGGCCAAAGTTAATTTTATCTGATAATAACTTCATTAATTTATCCTTATCCATTTTTTGTGGAAGTTGCTATAAATGGGGTGCAGATGTTTTACCAAAAATAGACAATGCCAAAGTATCACATGCATTAAGACCTCAACATTATTGTGATTACAAAGACAGAGTCTTTCATTATAAGGAGTCCCATTATTGCAGCCATCTAACACAAGAAGTAATATGCTTAAGCAAACCTTAGTTAAGGCCTTTTACTTTTAGTTAAGGCAATCTACTCATGGGAATTACCTAATCTTACCCTCACTGTATGTAATAATTCTAGGTTTGAGTTTGATCTTGCAATCTTTAATTTAGAGTTTGGCAATGTAAATATCAAGATTCTTTATGTGTTGTGCTGAAAATCCAAGCTTAGCAACTACAATACTAAACTCTTCCATGAGCTGACTTTCATCTCATTGTATGTTAACATTGCAAAACCTGAAGGGACGCACATTAAAGGCTAAGATTCTACATCACAGTATACATTACACAACTGTATGAATCCATAGCTACATTGCAGAAATGCAACAAATCCCTATTAGTGAATTATGAAATGTCCATATGAGAACAGGCAAGAGTGTTCCAATGTGAATTGGATGCTTCCAGTGAGCATCAGATGCTCATGATGAGCATCAGGCTCTTCTCATGTGTTGGATGCTTGTGATGCATACTGGACACTCCTGATGCACACTGGGCACTGCTGCTGCACTCTGGCACTTGCTGGCTCATGCCCAGATGTCCATTGGGAGTGTCCTTATGTCTATTGGTGTTCATTGCACAGTGGTATCAAGGCAGATCAGTCATTCCACCAGATAGTATAGTAAAATGGGTGCTCATACATTGCAAAGTCATGGCAGCCTGGAGGTGAATATGGATGCTACAGAACTACTCAGTTCTATTTCCTGCACACATAAATCCACTACAAAGATGCAAGTGCCATGCTGTTTTCCCTGTCCCTGTGCATAAGTTTTTGAACAGTGGCATTCAAGGTCTGACTCTACTTCTGTCCCCTTTTACTTTTGCTTCTTGTCTGTTTTTAACCATTTGAAGAGTTTTGTCTGTCATTAAGTCTTTTCTTTCACCCTGGCTGCAGATAGTTTATTTTTGCATTCCTCCCTGACAATGTCCCTGGCATCAATCTTGAGTGTTTCTGGCTCCCAGTCAACTAGGCTTAATGATGGAAATCTATTTTTCACGTTGTCTTTTAATTCTACTGTGATGTCCTTCAAGTTTTATTTTGATAGAATAGTTGGTTTAGCATTCTTTAGCTTCACTCTAATTTTTGATATTAGTCATTCATGATCTGTGCCACAATCAGCTCCTGGTATTGTTTTTGCCAAGAAAATGGAGCTTCTCCATCTTGCTTCTGGTTATGTAGTCTGTTTGATTTCTATATTGGCCATCAAGTGATGTCTGTATATACAATTGCCTCTTTGGTTGCTTCAAGAATGTGCTTTCAATGAATAAATCTCACAAAATTTGATCAGCCACTCTCCTGCTTCATAATTTGATCCTATGCCAATTTTTTTCTTCAGTCTTTCATTCTTCAGGCCTTTCCACACTACACTTTATAGGGCTATTATTCCACTTTTAACATCCTGTGAAATTCTGGGATTTGTAGTTTACTGAGGCCAAAGAGCTCTCTGGCTGAGAATTCTAAATGCCCCTCCTAAACTACAAACCCCAGGTTTCCATAGGATGTTGAAAGCGGAATAAGAGCACTATAACAGTGTAGTGTAGAAATGGACTCTGTTTTCACTTTTGCATTCCAGTTGGCTGTTATGAATAACAAGTCCTGCTTTGATGTGTGGCCAATTTCCTCCTGGACTTCTGCATAGAATCTTTCAATGTCTTCTTCTGCTTCTGCTTCTATAGTTAAAGTGTAAACTCAGATTATGGTTATATTGATGTGTTTCCCCTGAAATCTTATTGATATGATTCAATCAGACTTTGCCTTGTATCCTTTGACTGTTTTTGCTATATCTCTTCTCTCTATTAATGCCACCTCATTTCTCCTTATATTTTCATTTCCTGAGTAAAACACTGTGTAATTATCTGACTCAAGATGTCTCATGCCTAAGTTACATTTCCAGCCCTTCCCATGAGTGATCTCTAGAGTGACAGTCAGAAGCAGGGTCCCCATCACTATTCCCTTCACACTGGTGCTCACTTGCAGGAGGGGACATGAAAACATTAGTCAGCAGAGGAACAGACCCCTGTTGCTAGTAGTGGCTGATGTACAGTAAGTGAGGACTGGGAGACTTTCACAGTTCCTACATGTTCCTTAAACTAGTGAATACACATGGATCACGAATATGAACCGGTCACAGACACCTAACTTTGGGTTGCACATTTGCAACTGCCTTAGTGAATTCTAGCCTAAATAATCTATTTAACAATACTTATACTCTTACTTCTTGAGCTGGCTATTTCACTCTGCCTAAAATTATCCTAAGTAATGTTGTGGTTTTGCTATGGGGCTTCCCATAGGAATCTGGTTGGCCATTGTAGGAATAAAATTCTACGCTTGATGGTCATTTGTGTTGATCCCAGAGGGCTCTCTTACGTTCAAAGCACGTGTTTTATATGTATTCTGATATGACTTTTGAGTTTCAGAATGCTTAGTGAGTGTGAAAGCTAGGGGAAAACAAAGTTCTAATCTGCCCCTCAGTCTGGGATGTTAGTGTTTGGGCAGTTCATATCACAATGAACCACGATTCTCATGTACCCTGAGACCAGAACTGAACAGAATTAAAGGGACACAGTCTAGTTAGCATGAGACCATTTGCAACAGACAAACAACATTTTCCCAGTGCTCTCTCTCCCCAGTTAACTGTCAGCCCATGGAATTCATCACATATGCAGCACACATTTTCAAACTATGGTTTTCAGGCTGTAGAGTGCCAAGCATTTCACTGGCCATGATGCTGTCAGTGTTTCACATAACCAGTCCTTTCCCTGTGATGCTGTAGCTATTTAACCACCAGGTCTCTCCCTGAAAATAGTGCAGTCTATATTCATGTAGTTCACAATAAGTCCCTTTAGCTTATGTTTCTCCCTAAATCTCTGTTATGTGGTATTTTAATTAATCTGTTCTCATTAATCTGTTCATGATCTTAATCTTCTATTGTTCTTTCATGTTTTTTAAATTGTATTTATTTTATTTAATAATTAGCATGGGCTATTAGTCATAATTTATTATTAGTCACTTTGATTCAGTTTTGAGAGTGAAAGGCACAGTATAAATCTAATAAAATAATACTATGAGGGGAAAAAGGCAAATTACACACCAGCACAGTAACAAGTCAAGTTTTTCTTTATCTTTTATTAGAAAGTTTTGAGAAGTATTTCATAAACTGAAAAAAATGGTTTGATTAGGCACCCAGTGACAAATTTGGCTGACGAGTCATGTCTCTGCCTGTGGATGATAAAATACAAAATGTACAATTCTCCCGGCACTTATGAATTGATAGCACAGTGGGCCGAGGGATGACAGCAATGACAAATAGTGTTTCCAGAAGCAGTGTGAGCTGTTTCTTTGTGTATTAATCAATACACTGTAAGGGTGAGGCTAAAGAAAGGGATCAGGACAGAGAGGAAGTTGCAGAATTGTAAAAAGTGGTGGAAATATGTAATCTTCTTCAAATAGAGATTGAAGGTGGCCAGGCCTCAAGAAAACAATGCAAAAATCTTCTACGGGGAGATACATATATATTCACTGGATATTTTTTGTCAGGATGCATAGCCCTGCCATGGGAATTGAGCTAGGTCTGCTGGACATATATTCAATCAATGTATTTTAACCATACTATAATTGGACGCTGTCGATCTCTAGTCAGCTTATCTGTGATTGCTACAAAGCACCTAGTGTTAATTGATGATGGCAACAATTTATCCAGTGAAGGCATGGGGAGAGGGAGAACAGATACAGGTGAAAATGAAAGTGTGGCCTGAAAAGGCTCTGTGTTTTGAGAACCTGGTGTCTGAGAGATAAAGTTCAGGAAATATGTGTCTAGGTCAAACTGGTCAAGGATGGAGAGAAATGGGAAACAAGTATGTGTCTGGGAATGGTTTGGGAAGTGGTGTGATGCGTGGATTTACGGCCCTCACCAATCACAGCTTTGCATGCTTAAATGTTAGAATGGTTACATATAAAAAGACATAAGCTCCATATATGCTTTAGTCGCAGCAACTTTGGTGGAAGTGTGCTGTGCTGCTCATATCTCTATACAAATAAAGCTACTGCCTACCTCACAGCAAATTTTGTGGAGGTAGTACATGACAATTTTATAAATTTGCTCACATGGCACCAGAGGGGAGTTAAAGCAGAGCAACATCCATACAGAAAACTGATCACTTTTATGGCAATAAAGAAGACCAAAGACAATACCATTTTGACTTAAGAAGCTTCTGACGAGTGGAGGTTAGAATGCAGAAAGGTCCTTCTTGGTAGACCCTCCTATGCTCTGAAGCTTCCTGATGTCTAGGTTGGTTGGTCCCTCTCTGTTGTCACTGGCAGACAAAGACATTTCTTCCAGACAAGTTTTTGATATGCAACAAGGGGAGTGCGAGGTAAAGTGGTTGGGTATTTCTGCCTTTTTCTTTTATTGCTGCATTTATGTTTTCTTTTAATTGATTGGTTTCTTAGAATATGATTTCACCAATAATGAGCATCATTTTTGGTAGAAAGGAGAGATGCTAAATAAACAAGAATAGCATTAACAGACATCCAATGAAAGAATACTTCTACCACTACTTTTCTATCAACAATATGCAAATATTCTTTTGTTTGTCCCCAAAGCGGGGAGGGTATCATGTTGACCCTATTGGAGGACAACAGTCAGAAAACAGTCACGAGTTTGAAGGCTTTGTAACAGAGGTTGCACTCAAGGCTCTTAGTAATTTTAAATTTCTTCAGGCTCTCAAGTATCTTTCCTTATAGAAGCAAGGGAAAGAGATAGACTCTGAAGCAGAAAGGACTCAAAGCCCTCAGGAGAGACAACATCTAAGGAGGCTTGGTGAAAAGTTCAGCTGAGACAAAGCACCAAGCTTCTTTAAAGAATAAGAGAAGCCTTTGCTAGCCTGCTTTCTGTTCCCAGGATTCATGACTTCCTGTTACCAGACCTTCTTGACTCTCAGGCCATTTCCACACTATACTGTTATAATGCTATTATTCTACTTTCAACATCCTGTGAAATTCTGATGTTTGTAGTTTACTGAGGCCAAAGAGAATTCTCTGGCTGAGAATTCTAAATGCTCCTCCTTAAACTGCAAAAACCAGGATTCCATAGGATGTTGAAAGTGGAATAGAGCACTATAACAGTGGAGTGCTGAAATGGCATCAGCCTTCATATGCTTTCTAGTCCACTCTCCTGGCCTTTTTCTTGCATCAAGTTATGTTGCCCCATCTCAGCTTGTTTACTAAACATTCTCTTTGCCTGTTCTTACAAATAGCAATACTCTTACGGACTCCAGATACTTACTCACACCTGATTCTGACTTCTTGCACTGCTACTTCCTTTAAACTGTTGCTTATCTAAGCAAACCCTTTGGTCCTGTTGTGGGCACTTACAGCCACAAAGCAGAATTAAAAGATTTGCAGATATTCCAGAAAGCACACACACAAACCCTCCAAACATGTTTGAGAAGCATTTTAAACATCCATCAAATTTTCCCCTTGACTGAAGATACGGAAACAGCCGTGGGCAAGTTCAGCCTTGAGTGGCAATGGTTCCTTCAGGCATCTTCCCAGTCTTTCTTTAGTGATAAGGATGCAACCTGGCCATAGTGGAAGCAAAGGCTTTTTCCTTACTGAGAATGGTGAACAGAGTACCAAACTGGAAGATGATCTAGACCAGTGGTTCTCAACCTGTGGGTCCCCAGATGTTTTTGGACTTCAGCTCCCAGAAGCATTGACCATAGTGGCTGGGGCTTCTGGGAGCTGAAGTTCACAAACATCTGGGGACCCACAGGTTGAGAACCACTGATCTAGACTAGAGACCCAGTTGTAGCCTCTCCAACTGGAAAAGTCTGGGGAATGGAACTCTGCCAAAGGAGAAGTTCCCTTTTACTGGGGTGGGAATGGGAAAATTAGAAAATTATAAATGCAAGTTTTATTGGCGTCATTTAGTTGAAACCCCCTTCTTTACCATATTTTCTCTCCTTCTGCCTGTTGCACAGTCTTAAATTAGGGATGGAAGAGGCTGAAGATTCAGTCAGCAAGATTAGGGCAAACACTTCTATGTTTGTCCTGCCCATTCTGACTCTGCTCTCAAGCACTCAACCAGAAGCGCTGATGTTTAAAAACACTCCTGCTGAATGCTTGACGTATCTCTAATTTCCATGCTGGGAAAATAATTCTGTAGAATTACTGTTCAAAGTAAATATTCTAAGCAGCAAAAGCCATGCTTGTAAAAGACTGATCAAGGTGGTTTCCTATCCTGGTTTTCAGCTTGGAGAAAGAATTGAATTTTTATCAGTTCTCTAGAACCTATAAGTCAGTAAGCAAATACATAAGTAAAATATTAATTTATAATTTGTACTGAAGGCTAATATCATGAGTGTGCTAGGAAATAAGTGTTATTGATGTTCTTCTATTAAAGTTTGTAAGTTATTTTTCTGCCACAGTTTTGGTGCCTAAAATTAGTAGAGAACTACAAAGATATTTCTTTCTCCCTATTGCTTTCCCAAATCTGCTTTTCCTTTCCCCCATACTCTTCAATTTTTATTTTTTGGTGCATCCACTGCTGAGTCTGTTTCAAAACCTGCACAATTTTGTTCTAAATATGTGCAGATATATTTGCACACAAATAGCAACATGGAAAAGCTACAGTAAACTTGGACTAGGTGCGTGTGTGTTTGTGTTTAAACAGACTTATTCAGCATGCACCAGACCTTGGAAGGTTGCTTAATTCAACCACACACTCAGGTCACCTCCCCAAATTATATGGGTATTTTCTGATTGACAAACTCCATCTCCCACCCAGTGCATACACTAGGAACTCAGACATGTTTCCTCTATAAGGAGATACACATCAATGGAGAATAAGGAGGTATCATTATTTTGGAGGCGTACATTTTAAAAGTAATTATTTGTCATTATAACTGAAAGCCACTGTCCTTTTAATTAGTTACCCAAGATAGTTAGAATTTCTGAAAAGATCATGCTTAATTTACACTTTTGCCAAAATAGCTAATCATTTACTTTTTAGTTATTTAAAATGATCTGAATTTTATAAGCCACTGGTAAGCACACATAAGTAGTCTGAGACAATAAAGTAGTCTAAGAAGTCTAAGGTCCTTTCTGCACCATAGCTGGATTCCATTAATTCCTGGCATCATCCCGGCAGTGCCATTGTTGGGATGGGAGTGTGTCCTGAATGCTCTCCTCTGCACCCGGCCAGCTGCCAGCAGACAAGTAGTGTTCAGGACCTGCTCCTTCTTCCACAATGCAGACGGCCTCTTCCTGTGCTGCAGTGGGGAAGGAAGTGCCTTGATATTGCTTCCACCCTTTCTGCATGACCCCAGCCAACAATCATATAATGCACGATTGTGACAGCTGGTGATGCAGCAGGAGCAGGACCACAATGATGTCATGCGGTAGCACATGTCACGGAGCGGCTTCAACGTATCTGCGTGCCTGGATGGGGCCATAGTGTGGAAATGGCCGTAAGACTTAAAAATAAATAAATATACAGGATTGAATTTTTAAAAAATATCCAGAGGATTAATAAGAGAATGGCATAAGAGTATGCTCTGCCAACTTCCAGCACTGATACCCAAGAACAATGCACAGGAACATTTTGAAAATGTGAATAATAAAAAGTAAAGTCATGCCCTTAAAATAAAACTGTGTTCTGCTTCAGAATAATCTGCTGCTCAAAAAACTAATTGCCTTGAAGGATTTTTGATTCTCATTTTGCTCAATAATTTAATCATTGTGCAGAGAAGACACATCAAGGAAGTATTCCTAAAACATTTATACTCTAACCAGATTAAAATGGAGAGAAGTGGTACAGTACAAAGCTCCAGATTATGCATACTGTGCTGTTATTGTTGCTGTGTATCTTCATGTCATTTCTGACTTATGGTGGCCTATCATGAGTCTTCTTGCCCTGCAGAAATACACCATCCTGGCAGATAGCCATCCAGCCTATGTTTAAAAACCTCAAAAGAAGGAGACTTCATGACACCAAGGCAGCACATTCCACTGTTGAACTTCTCTTACCACCAGGAAGTTCTTCCTAATGTTTAGAAGAAACTTTTCTCCTGAAGTTCAAAGCCATTGCTCCATGTCCTAGGCCATTTCTGCACTTGACTGTTATAGTACTATTATTCCACTTTCAACATCCTATGGAATCCTGTGGTTTGCAGTTTAGGGAGGGGCCTTTAGAATTCTCAGCCAGAGAGCTCTTTGGTTTCAGTAAATTGCCTCCTCCAGCAGATATAAGCTTGAATCCTATTGGTTACAACCAACTAGAGTAGATCTGTTGAATGGTGATTCAACATAAATAAATCCCATTGATCCAATCAATTTTCTATCGTTGATAGCACAAGCACAAATTAAGGCATAGTATATGTGAGCGTGGCAAGCTCTTCAGGAGAGATTTTTAGGCAGAACATCTATACTCTTTGACCGATCCACTATCTTGCTTCCTGGGGCCTGAGAGCCTCAGAGCCTTTGTTGGGCTAGAACAGGGAGAGAAACCTTTCTGAAAGCTATGCTTACTTCTGTGTAGACAGTCTATGTGAATAGGTTACATATTTCCTTCAGTACAGTCTTAAACAGTTACTTTCCAATATTTAGACAGACTGAGGAGTGGCATATATTCATCTGCCACAGTGATAAGAAAAAGTCTGTTCCCTGCTATGGGAAGTTCTGTTTTTTGTTTTTTGACAGGCAAGTGATGTGAGTGTTATAGAAGGTGAGTGTTACAGAAGATAAGACATTTCAGATGATTTTTAAAGAAGAGTTCTGCTACGTTTTTCAAGCACATGAACAAAACTGAAGAGCAGAGTCAGTAATGTGTGGATAATAAAAAGCTAAGAACATACAAAGGAAGATGGTGCCTATGGTTAGCCAGAAAAGTGAGAATAGAAAGAAAGGTGAAAATTAGCTTTTTCTTTTTCCTTTACTCTACATACCTTTGTTCCACATGAGTCTTCTCTAGAGAGGTGTGAGATACCCACTTTTAGTCTGACATTCAGGAAGCTTGACTCATTCTATGCTTCCTGGACTGATTTTGGGAGAGGTCATAGTTTGTGCTCTGGAAACCTCATGCTGACAGATGGCTGCAGATACATCCTTAAAAATGTGCACATTTTAAGAATGCACATGGAAGAGTGCACACAATTTGAATCCATGCATGACTCAGCTTAAATATGCTTTAATCTTTGAGAAGAAATATATTCAAGTAATGTGTGCAGTTTAAAACACATGCATAAACAAGAACACTTTTGGGGAAAAAATAATGAAGAAAGAACTTGTCCATTTTAAAAAATATACCCTGGGCAAAGAACAGGATAGAGATTGGACATGGAGCAGGAAAAGGAGAACACTCATGGATGCAGGCTTGACGAAATGTGAACATTCCTAGTCCATTTTAGCTCATCTCTTTAGCTTAAATTTTGGCTGGTTTTTCTGCTTGCTTTCATTTGTCTCTGGAGAATTAGGGCAATCTCAGGGCCAGCCAAATATATTTTCCTGCCTGAAATGGATCAGCAAATGGCACTTCCCTACCCAAGCAAGGTGCATATTATCCAAATTATTTGGCACATAAGGAAAGAATAAATCCTCACAGTTCTTCTTACTCTGTCAACTTCAATATGACGATCAAATTAAGGAATGAACAATTTGCTGATCTTTTTTCATCCCAAATCTTATGAGTACAATAGCTGTTTTACCCTGCCCAATAGAAGGGCCAGCCACAGAAAATTAGATTTTTTCTTACTTCAGGTGTCCTTTGTCCTTTTTCAAGTGTGCACCTCATCTTAACAAGAAATTCCACTCAACTGTTGCAGTCTGTCATTAGTTGAATCCTCCTTCTGAGTGCTTTGATCGGCCTTGTCTGTACCTTTTTTTTGTAGCTGTACCTTTTTGAGATGCAGCAACCAGCATTATATACAAGTATTCCAAGGGTATCAAACCGTAGGTTTGTATAAAACCATTATATTAGCAGTTTTATTTTTGAACCTAGTGTTATCAACATGGGATTTTTGTCTTTTCCACCACTGATGCTCACTAGATTTAACTTTTTTTTTCTGCTGTTCGCTACATCCCAGAGTCTTATTTCTTGGTCAATCACTCCCTGCCTACTCAGCACACATTATAGTTACACATTCCCACCAGTATACATGTAAAATTAGGGATTTGTCCCTATGCGCATCTCTTTAAATCTGCTTGCAATGAACTGTCTCTGCCATTATTTCACCCATTTGATGCTTGTGAAGCTTTTCACAATTCCTTTGCATTTGTACAACTTTCCATCACATCATCAAACCTGGCTGCTTCGCTGCTCGCTCTTAACTGCCAACCACTTATGATAAATTTTAAAAGCACTGGTCCCAGTCCAAATCGTTCAGTGAGCTCTTTTTAAAAACAAAACAAAACAAAAACCTTCCTCTTCTACATGTTCAACTAATCTTTGTTTCCTGTTCTTGCTGGTCTTCATTCTCTAAATCTAATTCTTAATCTCAACTACAGTAAACCCACTGAATAAAATGCTTATATAGCTTTCATGAAACAATGGGTCTACTCTAGTTGGGACTAATAATTGGATTTAGGCAAGCAGCTATGCTATATACTTCAAATTTGTGCAATTCTATTGAATGCTTGCTCGGTTTGCTTTGTTTTACAAGCTATGTAGGGCTTTTAAAATCCTCATTTGGGCAAGACCTCCATTTTCCTAACCTTCATTCCAGTGCTTAGGAATCATGCTGACATCATCTTGGACTTAGCACTACTTTCTCTAACCCAAAGTATATATTGAAGTGGTCAACTGTTGGAGGATAGGGAGCAACATAAGCCCACCAAAGATCTTGGAGAACGGCATTCATACACACACACATCCCCTGGGAAAAAAAGCCATTTTTTGCCACCAAACATCCTCTGGGGGCATGAGAGGCATGTCTGCCACAATTTTGTCCCCCTGTGCTATTTTAGTCCTTTTCTTTGCAACATGAAGTGACCTTGGGAGCCCCTTTTTGTTGCTACCCGAGTGGCCTTCAGGGCCAAAAAAAAAAAAAAAAAAAATTCTATGGAACTTCGCACAGCCTGTGGATCACATTGGACAGTGTGCCATTTAGGTTTAGAATAGCACAGATCTAAGATATATTATCTTATCATTTTCCTTTCAATTTCCTTTTTTTACTAATCCCCTCATTTTTGTTTCATTTTTAGAAATTTATGCTTCTGACTTCAGGAGTGATGGTGTTTCAACAGACCATAACCATTTTTGTTGCTGCTGGATGAGCTGGGGAATCTCTTCTTTGGCAGATGGATAATCTGCAACTCATATACATCTGCTTCTAGCAGCCAGGGGTGGTCCTACCGCTGGTCAAGGGAAGTGGTCACCTCAGGTAGGAGGTGCTGCACAGTGTGGTATGGACAGCAGTGACAGTTTCACCTGGCTGTCATTCCACCAACCAAGACCTAGCCAAGTGTTCCAGGCATTCTTTCATGTACTCACCAAGTTACCTTGCTAGATGGAGTTTGAGATGTTCAACAGAACATCATCACTGATGAAATGAGATTCCATTTCCAGCTAGTTGGTTTGTCCAGGCAAAATGGTAGACATCTTGCTCTCCCCACTTAGCAAAATTTTGTGTGATGGCCCTGCCAGAAACAATGGCAGTCAAAGCACTGAAGAAGCAATGTTGTTATCTGCCCATTCCTCCACTGTTTCGGCACATTTAAAGTGTTGTAAAGAAGAGGGTTTATTTTCTGTACAGAAAATGCTGCTTTCTGCACAAAAATACATGGTGAAAATGTTGAACAGAATAAATCTCAAACTGCAAATAGTCTTTGAAAATTGCAAGTCTCAGAGACTTTCTTGCAGTGGGAAGAAAACTGTTAAATTTGCTCATTGTCTCCTTCAAGAACAAAATAAGCGAAAAATTACATCCCTACTGGATGCTTAGGTACAGGCATCCTCTGGGACCTCCCAAGGGTCCTCCAGAAGCCCCTGAGGATGATGTCAATGCTGTGAGGATTACAGACAAAGATTTCCATATCCATTTGCACTTATTAAAACATCTAAAGTTGAAATTAAAAATTAGGCACACACTGCTGTGTAACTTGGTCTACAGTATTTGGACAAAGTGAGCATACTAAATTTGGAATAATTAATTCTATACTCATATCCTCCTTAACCTCCCTCAAACCACCCACAACTTAATCTAATAATACTCAAGGCAGTTCTAATCTGAAGAAGGAGAAGGAGAAGGAGAAGGAGAAGAGGAGGATTTCTTTTTAAAAATTCCAAGTTTGGCATATCTGTCTAAACTGTAAAAAGCAATTTAATATACTATTTCTGGGTCAAAACATACTTGTTAAAAATTCTGCCTCCCCCTCTCTCCCCAGCTGCTGAAAGTCTTCTCCTTTCCTATATTTTTAGCAATATCTGTTTCGTCACCTTCCTAGTCCTGTTCTTTTCTATCCATCTCTTCAATCTTCTTTTCATTAGCTCTGTGGTTAGGAGCCACAGCTAGGCACAACTCCACTCCTCCAAGTGTGTAGATTTTTTAAAAAAACAACAAACTTCTCTCTCTTCCTCTGTCCCTTCCCCTTTTTTTGCAAATACCTCCCATCTTTTTCTCTCTGGCTACAACCATGTCTGGCACTCCTTCTTTCACCTCTCATCCCACACCTCATCCTCATCTCTGCATCTACTTTCTCTCTCTCTCCTCTCTCTCTCTCTCTCTCTCTCTCTCTCACGCACACATTCTGCATCTTCTTTCCTTCTCACATGCAGACACTGCGCCATGAGGCATCATGCTGCAGATTTCCTTTTCCTGTTTTCCCTCCTTTCTGTTTTTGCCTATCCTGAACTTCCAACTTGCAGTCACTGGTAATGGAATATAAAACTCTGGTGAGGACAGTGGGGAAGGTGGCAAAAGGAAGGAACAATGTAGGTTACGAAGCTAATGCTCTTTCATTTATATTAAGTGTAACTTGGAAAAGACGTACTTTATGCTTCAAGCTTTTTTATACATACAAAACACATGCACTTCTATTCTACACTGACTACTTAGTTAATATGTGTAACTAAGTAATATTTCCTGGCCCGACCCCTCTCAGCCTACCTTAGCAGCCAGCAGCTGCATTGGGCAAGGGGGGTCTATTCAGAGTCTTACTGGGGCACAAGAACAATGATGTTTCTGGCAAGGCTATGGCAAGGTGACGAGGTCCTGTTTCTGATTGTCACAGTTTCACTTGTTGATGGGAAGGGGATGGAAACATCCTCCTCCCTGTACCCTAATCAGCAGCTGAACAGATCTTCTTCATCCCATTCAGCTGCTGGCTGTTAAAGTGGGCTTGTGTGGCATCTAGGCAGTCTTACATTAAGACTACCAAACAGTTATGGATCAGAAACTCTAGGTTACAAATCCACAACTGCAATACAGACACCAGCCATAATCAGTGCAATTAATATTAATGCATAGGTTCTGACCTCTGCATTTGAGGAGCAACTTATGATATATTGATGCAACCCTAATTTTGCAACTGGTGTCATCCACATAGTTTCATGGCAGAAACTGAGCAGTGCCTATCTTTTGTTTTTTTTTAAAGAACTTTGCAAAAGCTTAGACCTTCACAAGCCATGTTCCTTGCTGTCAGCCTTGACAGTCTGAAGTGATTAGAGCTCTCACACAATTTTGCTGCAGAAATTCTATTATGTACTTCTATTAAAAGAAAGAGGCACAGATTCAGGTGGCAGCAGAGAAGTAGAAAAATGAGAGTGGGGGAGTGAAAGGAAGATGAGAGATTAGAAATGAGTGGCTTTTCATGGGCTGTGAATGAAGATGGGTGGTTGGAGAGGGAGAAAAATGTATAACTTTGATACAATGAGAAAATTCAGCATGGTTTCCAGTACATGCTAACTAAGAAAAACAGCACTTGGAGACCACTCAGGTTGCCAATTAATTTCAGCAACTTGCATGTGTTGCATAAGAGGAACTAAATAAAGAGCAGGAATTGAAAGTCGAGGGACCAGTTCTCTCTAGTTTCCAGTTAATAGCCAATAAAGTCAACATGTAGAAACCATTGGGAAAAAAAACTTCTTTGTGGCAGCACAATATGTGGTGTCTTCAGTACAAAATCAACAAGATTTTCAACATTCAATTTAAATGTTAAAGAGGAGAACAAAATTTGAAGGAAACAACGTTCCACATGAGACTGTCTACAACAAGAGTGACTCAGCCTGAGGGCAACATGCAATCCCCCGAAGTCATTAAGTTTGTGCCTTTTGGGTATCCAGGCCCCACAGCTGAGTCACCCCCCATCACCGATTTCCTACAGATTTCAAACAAATAGTCCTCCTCCTCCTCCTCCTCCTCCTGCTAACAGCTAGAAAACAGCTAATAAAATGATGGTGAACTCCCTCCTAGACAGAAAAGAAGATTTCTGGGAAATGGACATGCTAGTTATGTGCATGTGTGTGCGAGTGTGAGGCACTTGATCTCCAAGTTAGTATTATATGGGGCTCTCTAGACTCAAAGAGTTGTATAGTCTTGTAACCAATGGTTATCTGGCAAGGAAGCAGGGCTTTTCGAGGGGGGGTCACTTGTGTAATTTTCTGCTGTCTATAGAACCATAGAGTTGAAAGAGACTAAAAGGGCCACCCATTCCAACCTCCTGCCATACAGGAATACACAATTAAAGCAGTTCCAACAGGTGGCTATCCAGCTTCCATTTAAAAACCTCCAAAGAAGGTGATTCCACCACGTTTCCAGTGCAGTGCAGGCTCTTACCATCAAGAAGTTCTTTCTCATGTTTGGGTGTAGTCTGAAGCTGTTACTCTGTGTCCTAGTCTCTAGAGCAGCAAAAAACAAGTTTGCTCCATCTTCCATATGACATCCTTTCAGATATTTAAACATGGCTGTCATGTCACCTCTTAACTTTCTTTTCTCCAGGCTAAACTTATTCAGCTGCCTAAGACTTTCCTCCTAGGGCATGATTTCCAGGACTTTAACCATTTTGGTCATTCTCCTCTGAACACATTCCAGTTTGTCAATATCCTTCTTGAATTGTGGTGTCCAGAACTGGGCACAGTATTTCAAGTGAGGTATGACCAAAGCAGAATACAGTAGTACTATTATTTCGCTCAACCTAGACACTATACTGTTATTGTTACAGCCCAGAATTGCATTGGCCTTTCTTAGCTGCCTCATCACGTTGTTGATTTATGTTCAGCTCATGGTCTACTGGGATTCCTCAATCTCTTTCACATGTTGTCTGGTCCAGCCAGGTGTCACCTATCCTATAATTCTGTTCTGCCTAAGTGTAGTAACTTACATTTCTCCCTGTTGGAATTCATTTTGTTAGTTTTGGCCCAGATCTCTATTCTGTTAAGGTCATTTTGAATTCTGATCCTGTCCTCTGAGTGTTAGCTATCCCTCCTAAGTTGGTGTCATCTGCAGATTTGATAAGAATGCAGTCTATTTCTTAATCCAGATCATTGATAAAGATGTTGAATAGCACTGGGTTCAAGAGAGAACCCTGTGGCACCCCACTACTCACTTCTCTCCAGGATGAAGAGGAGCCACTGGTGAGCACCCTTTGAGTTCAGTCAGTCAGCCAATTCCAAATCCACCTAAAAGCAGCATTGTCTAGCCCAGATTTTACTAGCTTGTTTGCAAGAATATCACAGGAGACTTTGTCAAAGGTCTTACTGAAATGAAGATATGCTATATCCATAGCACTCCCTTCATCTACTAAGCTTATAACACTGTCAAAAAAAATCAGATTAGTCTAGCATTGCATGGTATGGAAAACGTGAGTGCGAAAGGCACCCAAGCCTCGCACTCAAGGCCTGCCCAGCCTGACACCTTTTTGTGTTCAGGTCTGAACAGCCAGGGAGATCTCTGGCTCAAGCCAGGGCTAGGACAAACAAGTCTGCCTCAGTTCTCCCTCTCTGAGAATACAGCACCTTCCTCATTCTTGTCCCCCCTTTGGCTTCCTCCTTCAATGGTTATCTCCCTTTACTGCTTTCCTTAAATCTGCCCCTCTCCAGATATAAGGACCAGCAGTGATTTATCTTTTTACAGACTGTGGTACCATTGGAACTATGGTAAAGATGGTACTATTGGTAGCGTATATACTCCAGGATGCAGAATAAGTCTCTGTGAGACTGTTATGAAGAAAACAGAAAGTTTATTGTAACAGTTGCTTCAATTTGTTTTATATCTAAATGTTTACAAAACAGCACACCCTTCTTCTTCTTCTTCTTCTTCTTCTTCTTCTTCTTCTTCTTCTTCTTCTTCTTCTTCTTCTTCTTCTTTTTCTCTCTCTCTCTCTCTTTCTCTCAATTCATTCACTATCTCTTGTACACCCTATTTCTCAGTTCTCTCTCCTACAGAGCTCTCCAACCTCCCCCAAACTCAAACCTCTCAACTGCCTCAATCCACTCCCAGTCAGTTAAAATCCGTTATCCCTCTCTCTCCACCAGCCCCTCCCCTGGGCTATCCAAGGTTCAGCCAATCAGTTTAAACACTCTCTGTTGCTAAGGAGGCTCTGTTGTCAAGCCCCCTTCCATCGGGTTCATCACAGAGCTCCCCCTTTACTCTTTCATTGCGTTGCTGAGACCTCTAAACAGGTCTCATCAAAAGCAATCAGGATTCGCAACCAGTCACCACACCATTCAGCACATACTTACCATCACTATATCTATCTATCAATACACCATTAAAACATTTACAACTCAACATGCACAGTGTAATTGTATCACTACTATTACCGTAATATACTCGTTACATCTTACCCTTCCTCCGCTTATCTGGATAATGAGTCTGCAATGATGTTCCCTTTACCTTTGATATGCACAATATCAAAATTAAAATCTTGTAACAACAAATTCCATCTTAACATTTTAGCATTACTTCCCTTTGTATGATTCAGCCATCACAACGGGGAGTGATCTGTTCTCAGAACAAATTTCCTTCCCCATAAGTAAAATTTTAATTTGTTCAGAGTCCACACAATTGCCAAGCATTCCTTTTCCATTGTTCCTAGATGTCTTTCCCTTAACAGCAACTTTTTACTGAGGAACATCACTGGGTGCAATTGATCATCCTTGCCCTTTTGACTTAATACAGTCCCAAGACCTATGATTCTATGATTCTATGACCTACATTAGAGGCATCTGTAGTCACTGTGAACAACTTCCCAAAGTCAGGAGCGGTAACCACTGGAGCTGATGTAATAGCTTCCTTTAGTTCATCAAAAGCTTCTTGGCGTAGCTAGCTCCACACCACCTTTTCAGGATAACCTTTTTTAGTTAAAAGGTAAGGGCGCTGCCACAGAACTGAAATTAGGAATGAACCTCCTGTAATACCCCACTAAACCTAGAAAAGCTCTCACTTTTCTTTTAGTGGTGGGTACTGGCCATTGATCTATGGCATTGATCTTATCCCTCTCAGGTTTAATCAGAATACTACCCACACTGTAACCGACGTATTTGACTTCTCTTTTCCCTGTATGGCATTTTGGTGCCTTAATAGTAAGCCCCGCAGTTTTAATTTGTTCTAATACTCAGTGCAGATGATGTAGATGTTCTTTCCATGCATTGCTAAACACACCAATATCATCAATATATGCTACAGTGAAAGCATTTAATCCTTGCAAGACCCTGTCTACCAGTCTTTGAAAGGTCGAAGGAGCATTCTTTAACCCTAAGGGCAATACTGTAAACTCAGATAAGCCCATATGAGTAATAAAGTAATGAGTAATAATAATGTTACTGCAGGTTAGGCCTCCTTGGAGATAGCATAAAGATATCATTTTGATATCAATAATTTGGCTCTCTTCCACCATCCTGCTCCACATGTTTGAGAGTCCCCTGGACAAGCCCAGAACTAGGCTCGACCATCAAACGCTGGAATATCCCAAGACCATACAGGCAGGCCAGAAATAGCCAGATCACCGCTTTAGGAGACCTTTCTGCAAGCACCCTCATTATGTATGCACGCTATTTACAAAGGACTCCCTGCCTTGAGCACATAACTTGGCAAGCTAGAAGCTTAAAGGCCAAGCACTGAGCATTTGCACACAGTCTACCTCTTTGTCAATTCGGACTTAACTCAATCATGCTAAATTGCAACCTTTCTGAGACATTGTCTCGCACCCAAAACTCATTGTTTTCCTCGAGTAAAGCACAGCCTGCAGTCCCAATTCAGCCTATAAAAACCCCTGGTTCTGAGACTTTCCTCGGATCGCTCCTGAGTTCCATCCCACCTTGCTGCCGCTTTTCCTGGGTGAGCCTTCCCCTCAGCTCCAGTAGCTAAGACCGCAGCAACCTCGGATCGCTCTGAACTTCCATCAGGCCTTGCTGCCACTTTATCCAGTGAGCCTTCCCCCAGCTCCAGTAGCTGAGATCGCAACAACCTCGGTTCGCTCCTGGGTTCCTTCTCTGCACCCCTGGATTCTCCCGCAAGGTCCAGGACGACGAGACAGGTGTCATATCACCCATTTCCCCTGAAAAATCTCTATCCTTAATTCAATCTCTAATTTCTTAGTTAGCTGTGTGACTGTGGTGTCTTTAATATTTGTTTTTATGTAATAAAACATCATTTCTATTACTTTAAACCCGTCTGGCTGCTTGACTGACCTGACCCCGTAGATGCTGAGTTGCAAGATCCTGCTGAGTTACCCTGCCTCTCACTAGCTTAAGTGAGTGCTCCAGCTAATTTTCCCCAAAATTTTGTTTTGTTGTTTGGTTATTTAGGTGTCCCTCCTGGGACCCCCAGTAAGCAGGGTAACAATAATGAGTAATAAATGCTGTTTTGGGCTGATCTTTTGGGCACATAGAAACCTGCCAATAACCTTTGGTCAATCGAGACTAGTGATGAAATTAGCTCTTTCCATTCTTTCAACTAGATCATCCATTCTGGGCATGGGATAAGCATTTGCCTGAGTTATACTATTCAGTTTTCTATAATCCACACAAAATCTAATAGTGCGGTCAGGATTTTCCCTGTGTGATCAGAGACTTTATTCTTCTCTATAGGTTCTGTTGATTTATAGCAGTTTTGAGGTAAACTGTATATTCTGAAGAAACCTCAGCCACAGCAGGCTTTGGTAGAGGAAAATCCTGTTTCTCAATATTTGCAACACTGTCAGTATTCTCTGTGTTAACTCTATGTGCAGTGATTTCACCCAGGATGTTGGGCATTATAACTTCATCTACCACTGCATTCTGAGAAAGGCTTGGTTCTTGACCAATTGATACTGAAGAGGTAGCCTTTTCCTCTGTCTCAAGTATAGCTTGAGGGTTACAATAGCATTCTGTGTTCACTTCAAGAGAAATTGAAGTTACCATTATAAACAAAGGCTTCAGGTTTTCATCTGTCCTTTGCTCTCTTATAATCTCAGAATATGGTATTTCCACAAGATCACCCAGATGCAGCAGATCTTCCCGTACACTGGGTGCACTAGGTTCACTTTGGCTATTCCTTTGAGTAGAATTTTCCCTACCAGGATCCTCCTCCCTTATTAACTCTGCTGGTACAACTTGTGACTCCTGTGTCATGTGTCGAGTAGTTACACAGACCTGGTGAATATGTTTGGGTCCCAGAAAAAATTGGGAGGTGATCAGAATATACAAAACTATGTAGGTTACAGGACTTGTCTTTTACTTCCAAAGCTAAACTGCTGCTCTTGGGTACAGTACAGAATGATATTCCACTGTTGGCCATAAACTGAGACTCAACTGATATCCTTTTTGTACATGGAACAGGTAGAATGCCATCTTATCTGCCTCAAGCCCACCCTGTTAATATGAAGTCAGTTGTACAGCCTTCAGTAGCTTGTTAGAATATGCTGTCTATTATCTCTTTCACTTGTTGAGATTGTGACTAGTGGATGTTCCTACCTCTTCAGTACTCAATGAGTCCTGAGGCCTGCTCCCTTCTAATTCATGATATCTTCTCTGGACAGCTACCAGCATCATCTCCTACTTTCAGCTGTCTGATCTCATGTACCAGGCAAACCACAGAGAATGTCACCCAATCAACACCTGTACAGCTCAACTAGCTGAATCAAGACAGGGAATGTGTGACATGCATATTGATTATGGAGACTTATCTTCATGGAAAGAACACTCTGTTTCAGAAGTGGAAGCAATTTTTATCCACTATCTATTTAAAAAAAATCTATTTGGAGGAATATCAAGGAGTGACACATTTTAGTGTCATGATTATCATTACTTTACAAATCAGCAGAAAGAAACTCAGGTAGCTGAATAGATTTCATTGTGGTTACAAAAGTAATAACCATTCCAAGAACCATTTTTCACTATTAAGAACATAGACATTTTTTACAATCTCTACCTCTGACTTTGAAAACAGCCCAAAATTGAGAACTGAAATTTGGTGTCTCAGATTTCATTCTTTTGGTCGAGACAATAAATCAGTCTGCTTCCAAAGAGTCTCATTAAATTTATGCAAGTTGACTGGTACCGTGATTCCATTTCATTCAGTCATAAAATATATAATTTCCTCCTTGCAGTGTGCTTCGCTCAGTCTTACTCATACTTTAATTAGAACGACTGAATATGACTTTGACACACTCACACAATGTACCTGACAGAATGACTGCTGAATATTTTCAAAGACTTATTTGGATATTCATTCCTACTCATCCACAGTTAGATAAGGAAAAGTAACAGAGTAGTTTGACACTTAGAGGGCTGAAACAAAACCACATTCTTCACATTGTGAAAAAGATTAAAATTCTCTCACGTTATGAATAATGGCACAGAAACTGAATACTGGAAGTGAATAATGTGGCAAGAATCAAGATCTAGAAAGCCAAGCAATGAATACTTTTGAATATGAAATTATGCAGGGCTGGCATAATTATGCAGAGTGAAGCTATTGCCTTGGTCTGTAGTCACTGGAAGGCAGCCTGAGCCATTCCTTCTGAGCTCTCTTGCCAGTTCCTTTTGCTGGAAGACTTCATATGTGGTAGAAGATGGTATTTGCCACTGGAAGAGGGTACGGTTGAAGGAAGATTCACTTAACATTCCAGCTTGTATCTATATGTGGAACAAGTTCCATCTTGGCCTCTGTGTCAGGTAGCCAAATGTCATAGATGCATCCTAAAATTATCAATATTGAGTCAGGGAATTGAAAAAATTAACAGGTCTGTTTAAAGAAATAGTGGAATTCTGCAACTTTTCTGAGACTCACAGAGTTGCATTTAAGGCCATTTCTGCACTACACTGTTATAGTGCTATTATTCCACTTTCAACATCCTATGGGATCCTGATGTATTTAGAATTCTCAGCCAGGGAGCTCTTTGGCCTCAGTAAACTACAAACTGCAGAATTCCACAGGATGTTGAAAGTGGAATAATAGCACTATAACAGTGCAGTATAGAAACGACCAATGACTTCTTTCTATTGTTCACCCACCTTACTTCATTTGCTTAGTTGAATTGGAGCAAGACCTCTGAAAGGGATTTTGATATTTTAGCAGATAGATAGTGAGGAAAGCAATGCAGGTAGACCAGTCCTAGTTCCTTTAGAGTTTAAAACATTAAAAACAGTACTTTACATTGGGACTGGAAAACTGGGAACCAGCAAAAAGTGCATAGTTGGTCAAACTTACCAGTCATAGTTCTTCCAATCCTATTTGAGACCCACTGCAAGTTTTGAATTATTTTAAAGACAGACCCGTATACAATAACTTATTAACAGGACATCATCAAAACATTAGGCAAGCGAGGCTGAACTATCTCCATCTCAGTGATGTTGCACCTGGCTACGGAGGAAGTTGATGAAAGACCCTTCAGAGATGGAAAAAAAAGGAACCAGTAATAAGCAGTTGAACTTACAATGACAATGTTGGCTTTAGGAAATGACTTGAGAGCAAGTGAATTCTAGTTTGGCAAGGGGCTTGAGGACCACGTTTCAGCAGCTGACGAAGTTACGAGTGTGGAACAGGGTGAAGGAATGAATAGGCAAAGACAGCCTAAAATTAATGGTGCTACTTATCATTCTTGCCCACTTGGACCTTCCCTTCCCTCAACAACCATATAAAACACCACCCAGTTCTATTCATATTTACTCAGGAGCAGCTCCCAGTACAAATACTCTCCAGCCTGAAAAGTACAGGTCAATTCCATCTTTGTCCCTGAGAACTACAGCTCAGTTTTATGCAGTGTTTATTTTTTTAAGAAATTAGCTCTTTTCAATATTCTCTAATTTTTAATAAGTGAGTAGGGATAAGAACTGTACCTCTGGTTTAAGAAAGTACAACCTCATTAAGGCTGCACACTAGGGATGGCAGGCTTGTAGCTGGCATGTTTTTTCCCCCTCAGGGCTAAAAATGTCTTCTGCAAAGACATACACCCTCAAATGGAATTCAGACTCTGAATTGAAACCTGCCACATGTCCAGGTGGATGATCCATTGACTGATAATACATCTGTCTTTTTTCTCTCATCCAGACCATTGCCACTCCCAAGCAGTGGTTCAGAGCAGCTTAGTATTTGCATACTGATGACAACTTATCCCAAATTTTTGGATGACCCTTCCCAACACCATCAAATCATAGGCCATTTCCACACAATAATGTTGCTGTAATGCTATATCAGAGGATTGTTACCAATCCAGGAGCTGTGCTTCCGTGTGACATCATTGCTTTCCAACTGCTATCCCATCCCCAAGCGTCGCCAAATGGCCATATTCTATTCTGAGAAAAAAATCTTAAAAAGCCTTCTATAGCACTTCAGTCCTGTCAGCTGTCATAGTGTGGCACTGTTATAGCACTTAATAGAGTGCTTTCTGTTATGGCAGATCCAGCAGTGGGTGGATTATGGGTGTGCCCAGCTCCTCCCTCCCTCAGTGACTCCCATGGCATGATAACTTTATATCACCTCTCCCTGTTTATTTTACATGTTTCCTTTGAGTCAAACTTTTTATTTTTTAAATACATTTTTAAACAGTATAGGGCAAAAGTACAATAGTGTACTAGCATGTCACTCTGTTACAACATTGCTGTGTTAGTACAGCTTCAAAAAAAAAAATCACTGCCCAATTAGGGGAGATGGGGCAGGGTAAAGGCGGGACACAGGAATGGCCAAGGATGCTGTAATGTGGAAGGAACACCAGTGCCATAACACTATCTGCTTAGGGGCGAAGGGTGCAGAGAAGAGCATCCCTGACCCGATGACATCGCACAAATGGCAATGCCCCCATTATAATGGTATAACAACGCTAATGGCCTCTAGTGCAGAAATGGGCATATCATTAAACATTGTGGGAGAAGGAACAAAATATTCCAGGCATTTCTGGTGCTGAAGTTCAGCACTGGGGTCAGAAATTTAGCCATAGCAGCCATAGCAGGAAAGCAGATGCAGGGAAGAAGATGCCAAAAAAATAGATGTGGGGTCCACATGAGGTTTATGTTGGCCCATTGTTGTCTTAGCTCATATTGGGGGCTACCATTAACATTAATCAGTTACCTCCTGCCACTCATTCCTTTCCTATGAGGAATACCTGTGGCTGAAAAGGGAGAAAAGCTAGTCTCAGTACTCCAGAGTGCTTTTTGAAGTGGTTTCTTCTGACAATTCAAAGTATTTCTATTTTAGTTTTAATTGCTGTTTGCATTAACTTATCTTTATAACTCAAACTCAAACCGAAAGAGAGAGAGAGAGAGAGAAAGTTCCAAAATTATAGGTAACTTGAAGCATTCTAGATGGATCCTGCAACCTGAGATGGTCTTGTTTAAGGGAATTAAAATCATCGTTTGCTCATGGTAGCAGACAGTCAGGATGCAGTTGCTGGCTATTTATAACTCATAAACAAGCAGAGAGCTAATATAGCCCAAAGCGAGTGGTAACAGAGCAATATAGTTTTATTAGGAAAGGGCAGGCTAACCAGTATAACTATCTGTATGTACTGTTATGTGTATGTTGACGTGGGTTCTGAATGCTTTAAATATGAAGGTTAGATTAAAGCATGCAAAAAATAAGACAATCTATATATCCCTTGTGGATGCCAGAATAGAAAGAATTCACTGAATTCATTATAAATTATAAAAAAAAATGCAATTATATAAAATTAATATATATAACATATTGAGTCTCAGTTTTTTTGGGGGGTGGCGGCAGGATATAAATATGATGATGATGATGATGATGATGATGATGATGATGATGGTGATGATGATGACTACAGAATTTGGTTTAAAAAATCAATGAGCTAGCCTAAACCTTTAGAAGTAAGGATGGCGGGATTTTGTTTTTGTGGGAAAGAACAGCTATTTATCTTTACAGACTGGAGAGAAGGGAAAAGCAAAGTGCACCCCTTGGGGCTTCTAACTGTGCCCTTGAGATCCCCCTTCCCAACCTCCAGCCCTATCATAACATTTTTTTAAAAAATTGGGGGCAATTTTCAGGTAATTTTTTGCCCTGAAACAGACCAGAACTGCCTAAAAATTCAGTATTTTTCATCCCCTAACCCTGCAAAGTCAATTGAAACCCCTCAAAACACACGCACATACGCACGCAGATGCACATACAAAGGAGGAAAAATTCACTGAAAATCAGCCAAAACAGCAGCTGTAACTGACATTATTTCACTTTGGGTACTCTGAAATTCAGTGCTGCCTGCAAACAGGTGTAGGGAGGAAAAATGGTCTCTTCTCTCTGTGCAGTTGCCCACCCCTGCTGTAGAGGAAGGGGAGGGAGTGTACCTTTGTGAGTGATAGCTCTAGCTTCCCACCCCACAAAATGGTTTTACCAAGGCTTTTGGGGGAGGAGGTAAGATACTTGAAGTAATCTATAGCAAGGCTGATCCAGTGTTGGTGTCTTTTTCCTAGCTACCTTCTCCAAAAGTGGGAATACACATTGTGAATGTGTAAAGCCTGATGAACCTGGGAAGAACCAATACTGGCTTTTTGCTTGGCAAATCCTGAAAAGTCACATTCTTCTGCCTGTGCCACTGTATGCTCCATATCTATCATCCGTGCCTTACTGACTGCATTTGATGCCAACTGAGCAGAAAACAATAACCATATCCGGAAAAGTTTTAAACTAGTTGTCATTCATCACAGCCTTTTTACCCTGCACCAATTCTTCTGAAAAACTGCATACTTCCTGAATCACCCATATTCTGCACATCATTCTGATAATAATATAGATCAATGTTTTAGTAACCCTACAAGGGTGGGCATTCTTTTCTGAAGCCCTCTCCCCAAATTGTAAAGGTTGCTTATTCATAAACTCCCTGAACCTTTTATTCTGCCATTGGCAAGTTTGATTCCCCTCAGAAAGGGTAACTTACCCTGAAAACTCTATCTAAGATAAGAAACAAGGAAGGCAGGCAGGCAGATATCAGCATTCTCTTTAAATAAATAAACAAACACAAAAACCCTGGACTTATTTCTCTGAAATTTGGCAGGCCTATTCCCCTCTTATAATTGCAAATTATCCCTGCAAATTACATTCCTTTCTGAAAGCCAGGGAAAAAAAGTTATATCTGTTTAATTTTTTCTCTCAGGGATGATTAATGGAAGATAACAAAGATTTGATTTTCCATACTGAGATTCAGATTTGGACACCAGTTGAAGCACATTAGCTCTGAAATGGCCAAAACTGAATCAGGATGTTTATGAAATCACTGAATATTTGACACCTAAATCTTGTGGCTGGTACATATCCCTAAGCTTTATTTTGTGTATTTTGTTGCCCCTATTCATTTTGTTGTTGCTGTTGTGTGCTTTCAAGTAATTTTCCTCTTATAAAAGAGTTGCAGGTTAGAGTGACTCAGAAAGAGAAACTGTGGTAAGACAAACAAAGTTTTTGCTGTGTGTCTTCAAGTCATTTCTGACTTATAGCAACCCTAAGGCACACCTATCTCAGGCCATTTCCACACGAGACTGTTATAGTACTATGATTCCACTTTCAACATCCTATGGAATCCTGGGGTTTGCTGTTTCGGGAGGGGCCACTTGGCCCCTCCCGAAACTGAAAACCCCAGGATTCCATAGGATGTTGAAAGTGAAATCATAGCACTATAACAGCCTCGTGTGGAAATGGCTTCAGGGTTTTCTTGGCAAGATTTGTTCAGGGGAGGTTTGTCTTTGACTTCCTCTGATCTAAAGAGAATATGACTTGCCCAGGGTTACTCAGTGGGTTTCCATGGCTGACTGCGGAGTTAACCCTTGTCTCCAGAATTGTAGTTCAGTGCTCAAACCATTACACCACATTAGCTCTGTTTCAGTACCCCTGCTGGACATCATTTGATGCGGCTATAGAGACTGGAGAAACAATAGCTTGATTACATTAAAGGACAGCGTAAGTCCAACCTCACACTCCAAAAGGAGGCAAGGCTCCAAACTGCCTCCAAAAGCAGGCCAAATTCTCCAATATCATCCTCCTCAGAGGCAACTCAGGTTTCCAGCTGACCAGCCTTCTTGTAACTCTTGGAAAACAGTTGGGTAGACCCCATACCAAGCCATAAAACAATCTACCCACACAAAGGATTTGCAAATCCATGTCCAAATTCATGTAGGCAACTATCTTCAAATGTATTTTCACTAGCCTGTAGACTCTGGAAGCATACTCTCCAACATTTCATAGAGGAAAACAGTGATACAGGTACCTAACTCAGTAATGAAAGTTATTAATAAAATTAAGTAGAGAAACCCTAGAATTTATGTAATGAATTGATGAAAGACTAAGCATGTGACCGGGGGGGGACAAAAATGACCCTATTGGGAAGAGCAGAACTTTGTCCTCTCCTTTCCCTCTGGCTGAGTTAACTGAGTGGAAACTACTTTTTTGTTTTGAACTCAGTGTGCAGCAATTTAAGCTGAAGATGAACAGAGAAACTGGGAGAAAGAGATAGAAACTGGGACATTTAATAAGCAGCTTAAAAGTGGGACAGCAGATGACTAACTGGACAGTTGGAGTGTATATAGAACTGTGTTAATGGAGAGCCTACCTTCAAGCAGAGTACAACCCTCTGGGATGAGTCCTCACTTGCTGTGGGTGAAGCAGTGGCACCTAGATTAGCCTCCTTCCTCCACTGTCTGGGATACTGTCATCTGCCTTGAGTCCCATTTTGAGAGAACAGTGGAGTATAAATCAAATAAGTAAATAAATAAATAAATACGTAAGTAAGTAAGTCTAACCACTTTTGTACAGACCATTTCAGTGCCTCCCTTTACAGTTTCCTAGATTTTCCTTTTGTCTGTAAGGACTCTTTGTTTTCTCTCCAATGTGGATGTTGCGATGCTAGAAACCCAGATATCTTCCAGTGGCCAACTAAGGTGTGCCCCTGTGACAGATCATTCTGCCAATGCAGCCATTCAGGAAGCATGGCTCTGGAGTCAATCCCCTTCCTACCATGAGGAGAAAAATGGAAGATATAAATCCATATTTTTGCCAGAACCTGATGGGAGGTGGAGTCAAATAACACCTGGAATTTCACAAGTTTCCCTTCCTAGTGTAAAAAATTCAGCCTCCCTCTAACAGACTCTCTTACGATGACATATAGGTGCCACTTAGTGTTCGCTTGCTCTTATGCTTGGATTTCTATGGTTATTTATGAATTCTTTGTCTCTAGCTGGCATTAGCAGGCATTTTAATAGACTTTGAGTAGAAGACTGTGCATCAATATATAACATCTTTACTGTTTTTTAAAAAATCAGTCTTAAATTGTACCAACCCAAAAACATCTCCAAGGTGCTAAAGGAGAAGTTCACTCGTTTTCCCAGCATAAATAATTTCTGGCTCTATGGAGGAAAATAGCTGCTTGTCAACGCTATTCGCCCACGCGGCAAGGAGACAAAATTGGCGCCTAAATAGTGCAGCTCGGCAGATATTTCCATTCATTACAAACAGCTCAGCTGTTTAAATGTAGGGTGTTAATGAGATCAACATTGTAATTAATAGCTGCTGATCAAGGCCTGCTCCAAAGCTGCTTAAGGCCTATATTCTTCATGAAAATAGAAGCAGCATGGGCATAATATGACTGACTGTGGTTGCAGAGAAGTGGGAACTTTTCTGGCATATGCTGCAAAATAAAGGCAGCTTCCATACCCTACAGGTTTCACATATGAAAACCAAGATGCATGTGGCCAAGCAATAAGTGTGGTTAAGATGGGAAAAGTGATAAATGGGAGGAACTCATAAATTAGGACAGGCTATGGCAGTTTGATTTTCCCTCAGTCTACTGGGAAGGGCAAGATTCTCTCCCTGGTCTTCTCTTTTCTCCAGTGAATTCATTTACAAACTACTTTTGCACTTTGAACACTTTCTACCAATAGAACTAAGCTGAGGACAAAGGTAGATGGGGGAGGAGCAGAAAAAACTTGGACATTTTAAAAGCAGCTGAATATGTGGTAGGTCTGAGGATTAATCAGGGCTGTCGCTGCCAAACTGAGACAGTGGCAGAGGGGTTATGCACTCTCACCTTGCCTTTCAATAGTTTTGCTTTTACAATACTAATCTTGAAAGCAAACAATGACAAAGGACAGATAGGAAAACATCCTGATTCTGTGCCACCGTGTGAAAACCGTGGCTCCTCTTCTGCTTCCTGGTGTCAGGTTGTTATAGTATATCTCTGTGACAAAGATACCTTTATTCTCCCTCAGATTGGCATGGCAATTGCAGTTCAATAAGGTGCACTGTCAATATAACTTTGCCCTGACTCCACTCTTATATCACAGCCTTTGTGTAACAGGGCTAGAGTTTTAAGGTAGTGTGTTCTCTTTATTACAGTGACTTTAGATAACTTAGGCCAACTCAATAGTTATAAAACAAACTGTAACATTTATTATATCAATAGTGGAAATAAAATAGCTTCCTAGAGTTCAGTTGTAATACAGTGTTGATACATTAGCAGTTTAAACTTCTGACAGACTTTGACATCAATCCCTGCTTTAAACATCAGTTCCTTGTGTCTTTTCCTCAGCTGCTTATCACAAACCAAACCACCCTCTTTCTGGATAGTTCTCACTGAAGGCTCAAAACACACAAAGAAACTTTGCCTGATATATAATTTCTCTCATCCATAAGCCTCGTCCATGCACATCAAGGTGCTGGATTTCATTCTTGAGGTGCTATTCCTGTTGCCTAGCAATCAGCCATCAAGTTGCACAAGTATTCCAAATAGCTAACCCCAAAACAACTTCATCACAACCTCTCTTCAAGAACAAAGTGCTGATCTGCTCACTTCAGCCATCCTGTGTAATTCTCTTTGTGTCAGTTCTTACATTGTCAGAATGGTATCATCTATTGAAGGGAGTTGTCAGAAGGCCTATTGGAAATGTCAGAAATTTTTATGGGGGGGGGGAATCTAAGGCCTGATCCTGAAACAGCAATACGTAACATTTACTCATTGCTTTTAAAATGTCAGTTGGGAGTTGTTTGGGGAGATGTGTTTGGTATGACAGTTTTCTGTTTTTAAAGGTGCTTTGTAAGAGGTAACTAAAAAGGAATGAGCAACCCCTGTTGCCCACACACTCAGGAAAAAAAAAGAGGTAAGATATAGATGATGAGCTAAACAGAGCCATATTTTTAATTTTTATTGACTATGTAAACCATGGTCAAAAACAGCATCTGCAGAAATTCTAACCATATTGTTATGATACATCCAAGGCAAGTTTCCAATCCAGACATTTTCTTCAGAAACCAAGTGGCAGAGTTACACACTGGCCCCAGCCCTAGGCATACATTTTCTCCTGGCCACATCTCTCATCATATACCCCCAAAGCCCTATGATTGAAAGAGGAGGGAGGTGAGACGCGTCACGCAAAACAGTCCCCCTTTCCTGCCTCTGAGATCCAGGACAAACATGGCAGTTCTGAGGATGTGCATTAAATTATAAAGGTGCTTCTGCATGCTCACCAATGTTAGCTATGTATTATTTCTCCTGTCTTCTCTAAGCACCTAGAAAAGGTAGCCATGCCTCAGCTAATTCTTCTAAAATGACTTAAGATATTACTTTTTTAACAAAAAAAAAAACCCTGTACACCCCTGAATTATTTATTGATTTATTACTTTTTGCATGAGAAAAATATTATTATATAAAAATAATACAGTGTGTGCAACACACATGCATATACACCCAGAAAAAGAGAAAAAGAGATACTCAGAAACCTTGATCAAATATAAGGTGATAAACAGGATTTTTGTTGAAATGACAGCATCAAGAATAAATGGACTTTCCAAATGTGTGTGTGTAAATGGGCCTAATAGATGAAGCAAGGCCAAATACGAAAAGCTCTTTCACTCCAAGCAAACATTCATCCTCCTTAAGCAGCACTTAGAACAATGGCATATTTCACTGCAAATAGCTAAATTCTATTTGCAAAGGAATGGAACACAGATAGACAGCAAAAAAGGATTTAAACAAACTTTGATGGAACATTTCAGTATTAATATGAGAGCAAGCTGGTATAAAAGCCCCAAGAGATGTCATACTGCCTTATGTAATTAAAAGATAATTAAGAATTATAATTATTTGTTTGAAAAGATGGCTCTCGTGTTTTGTCTCTTAGGATGAATGTCAGCAGAAATGCAGAGAAGGCAACATGGAGAACTTTTGCCTTTTTTTGATATTCTGAAAGTTTAATGAAGAATTCATCTGAAAAAGAATATAGTAGAGCTAGAGGAAAATAGCAGATGGGAAGCTAAGCCACCATTGTATCAATTGCTGTTTGTATTGTCATAGTCAGCATAGTCAGATTGTTGGTGGCAACAAGAACAGACCTGGGTGTTTCTCTGTACTTTCTCTTCTAACTCCCCACTAGAGGTGCAACAGCCATATTGAAAAGGGAGGCACTGTTACCTCAAAATGTGGGTGCCACAAAGGCAACCCCTAATGCCCGTACCTCCATTTGAAAGTGGGAAATATCTAGCTCAAAGTTGGAAGGCCTGCAAGAGGGGTGTAACTTAACAAGATCTTTCCTACCTATGTTTATGGGGTTGCTCAGGAAAGAACCAGCCAGAGATTAAAAAGGTAAACTAAAAATGTGTTTTATTAACGAGATTCACACAAGCACACAAAAGCTCAAACACTCACACATTCACACAAGGACTAAGCAAAGGAAAAAGGGAGGAAAGTTGTGGATAGAGGACTTTGAAGGATTCAGGCAATAATTGCTGGTCCGGAGAGAGTGGAGAAAGCAGTGGCATGGCTTAGGCAGGAACCTAAGGACAGTTCTCATTCAGGAATCAGAAGGACAGAGTGGTGTTCAGAAGGGTAAGACTGCATCAGACAGACTAAAACCAGGGGCACTTATACTCTTATACCCCAAAAATATCCTGCTGGTATGATTGTGACTCACACTTCCAGCTAAATGGACAATAGGAGTTGCAACACAAACAATGAAGTCCGGACAGAGCTAATGGTCTCAGTGTTTAGGTGACAAAAGGATAATGGCTGTTGTAATAGCTGAGTATTGTGGAAAGATGGGGAAACAATAGGGAAACATCCAGGTTTACAGAGGCCAGGGTTGAAACAATCATAATTTGGTGGGAACTTCCTCATTTCAGCTGTGACAGTCCAGCTTGGTGTTTTAAGTCTATTGTCTTCAGAGAGGCCATGCTATTATCCTGAAAATGACTGGACTCTTTGCCTAAGAGGTGGGTGCAGCTGATCTGCCCTGCTATGTCACGTTTACAGTCAGCAATTTGCCTCTTCCAGCATGACCTTTCCATTACTTCAGGTATCATTTATATCAATGCTAATTAATGTAGTGCCAATTAAATATTTGCCAATTAAACTCTGCCAATCATGGTGTGTGTGTGGTGCCATAACAGCAGCAGCTTAAAGTTTTGGTTTGGAAGGTGAAGGAGTACAGGTACCTCATACCCCCAACTGTTCTGATTTAGCAGGAACAATCCTGGTTAATCCTCTATCATCCTACTTTTTCGACTGCTTTTAGAGTAGTTTGCACTCAATTAACTTAACTGGGGGGAAGGAGAGAAAAGAAAGAGAGATAATGTTGCTCTTCCCAAGAGAATTGCACAAAAGTGAACTGCTGTAGTCACTCCTGGATTGTGTTGTTACCACACCATACTCTCCCACTCTTTGGGATGAGCTATTTTCATAATTGGTCATATTTATGGCTGAAAAACATGTTTGAAAGCACTCTGGCTGTAAGCATATTGCCAGGTCAGGATGACCTCAGAAGTGGTCAGGTCATAAGTTCAGAGAGGATGAGGCACAAAAACTCAGTGCTAATCCTTTCAAGCCCTTAGTTTATATGCACACCCAAATACAGTAGAAGGCAAAACTACCCAGGTGAACCAATGAGGGGACCTACTGTGATCCTGCCCTACAGAAATCCTTGCCAGACTCCCCCTGCCTGACCAGACATTGTCCTGACTCCTGTCAATGTTTCGTCACCTAAAGTTAAGACAATCAGCCTATTCTGGACTCCTTTGTCAATCCTGTGAGAAAGCAATGACTGCTTTGCCCATGCACCCTCCTTCAGGGTAGGAAATAGAGTATATAAACCCAAGCTTCAGCTCCAGCAAATCATAGTACTTGAATATAATACATGGTGCCCAGACCTCTGTTCATTCTTGCTACCTTTAGACATTGTCTGAGCCACTTTGCTTCAACCTTCTTCTTCAGGACTGGTAACTATCAGCCTTTTCACCCAATCTCTCTCTCTAGCCAACCTTTCATGCCTCACTTTCCGAAGCCTTGTATGATTCTTGAGTATGTCTGATTTCTTGTGTGTTTTGACAATCAGCATAAAATACTCTGTTTAATTTTTAACTGGAGTCATCTCTACAGTTAGTACTGGTATACATAGGTGAAAAGTTCCTGCCATTACCCTCTTCTTGCAGGTCTCTTTTGAGCTATAATTCCCCAAATTCTAAGGAGACACTGGCTTTGTGGATGGACCTCAAAGTCCCCCACTTGTTAGGGTAACAATGTGTTCTTCCTAATTAGTAACTTTTATCCTGTTGATTATACTGTAATGTTGCTTGACCACACATGTCCTGGTTTCAGTCTGTGAAATGTTGAGGGGTGTGGTACCTTCACCTTGCTTGATAGAGCTGTACATTGCTTTGCCTTGCTCCATGATTTGATGAAGACTTAAGTTATAGCTCTTTTCCATAACCAGCCTGGTAATCCTAGAGCTCATGCATACATTCAGGTTGCACATAAGGTACCTTAACATTTTGTTCATATGAACCAGGCAAAGTGTGATCAAAGTTACGCATTTAACTCCACCTCTGATGCCATACAGCCCTTCCCAGCCCCTCTCTTCCTATCTATATACTTATATGATGGAACCTCTACCTATGAAGGGTCCTCATCCTAGAAATCTTTTAATTAAGAACTTGGCAATTTTGAAAGTTTACATTGTCTGAGATAAGTTTTTCAGGATTTTAGGTTACTGAGAGAATCTCTTCTCTGCCTCCCTCCCCTAGTCATGGGAAGCATGTTTGATGGAAATCTGAGAGAGGGCCTTCTCAGTGACTGTTCCTGGGGAAGGCAGGCAAGCTTCATCTATGCTCTTCTTTCAGCATGCAAAAATGCTCTGATTTAATCAGTTTCTTTTTAACTGTTGGGTGCAGTTTATTTCTTTATGTTATAGATCCTTTTTTAAAAAAACCCCCACAAAAACAACCCTTTCGCTTTCAAGTCTTGATTGTAAATTTGGATTTCATTATGTGTTATAGTTTTAGCTCTCTTGAAAAGAGGTGGAAAGGAGGGATATAAATAAAGGAATGAATGAACGAAGTTAACTGCATAGGTTATCATGATCCAAAGTGTTTGTCCTACACAGTGCATGCTTTATACCATGGATTTTAAGAATTCTCCTGCCTCCCTTTGAAACAATATATGTGAGTGAGGATATTTTTGTTGAAACCGGTGATATTACTCCCCATTGCAATCATGACCCAGAACTGCAGCTCAGGCTGGGCAAACAAATTAAAATACAAAAGAGGCATGTAGGGAAATGACCCGCTACTAGTTTAAACTGTTTACACTGAAAGCAAAGCACCTAAGGGAACAAATGTCCAGATTTAATTCTAATATGACTGCATTGGTTGAGAACCCTAATTACTGCAAATTTGGTAATCTGAAACAGCACCATATAAACTTGACTATAAGTTTTAAAAAATAGTCAATCAAGCTTTAAAACCAGGGTAGACTTACCCTGTTCCATAGAAGTTGAACTTGCCATGAAGGAGTTTCAGAAGGTCCCTGCAAAAAGACAACCAGACTTCAGGGAGACCATGCTACATGTGTGTGGGGGAGAGGGGGTTAAGGGAGTGGATCATCACAAACTCATCCTGCCTTGAGGAGCTCATCATAACTCATCCCTGAAGGCCTCTGACAAAGAAGTGGAAGAGGTAGATTGCCAAGAAGCTGCACTCCCCGTGAGTCCAAAGAGATGGTGGCTGGGTAAGTAAAAGATCATCCTCCCCACCAGGACTTGGCAAAAGCCGTAAAGACTGAAGAAGACACACTCTTGTCCTTTGTTGATAGACAGAGAGAGAAATACCAAGCCCAGTGCCAGTTAAATCATAAACTCTGACCTAGTTAGGCACTAATTCAACAGCTGTGACCTTGAAGGAGCTGCTGATAAATATCCCTTTCAGCCTTAGTGCTAACAACTGTATGTGGTTCAATGGCAGAACTCTCTTGCTTTCCTATTTTGGACTGGCTTTGCTTTGGACTATTCTGTTTACTCTTTGCTGGCTCATGTACCTGTGTTACCACAGCAATCTAGTCTGGTCTTTGGTGAACTAAGATATCATAATTCGGTCCTTTTTCCTGCCACCAGCTAAGTGTTTGTAAGGCTCCACTGAACAAGCGCGACGCTAGGCATGGGCGATAGTTGTAAACCAGATATAGCCAGTTCCGCTTCAGGGGGAAGCTACCCTACACAAACACCTTGATTGCAAGACAAAGCGGACTCTTTGCCTGTGAAAACACCCTTGCAAGCCAGGCACTTAACGGCCGAGCTAGCCGCATCTACATACCATTGTCAATTCGGTTCATAATTCAATCACGCAAATTCCGACCTTTCGGAGCCTTTGTCTCCAGACCAAAGCTTATTGTTCTCCTGTAAAGATCAGTCTAGCCTGCGGTTGTTCTTTCCCTCTAAAAGATGCCCCGTTTTGAGAGCTCTTTGGAACTCTCGCTGGACTTTGCGGAAATCACTTAAAACCCTTGCTGAATCACTGAAACTGTCCGGAACCCTCGCCGGATCCTCTTGCTGCCGCTTGGCTCAGCAGATTCCCCTTGGTCTCCACACCGGGTTTCCTTCCCTCACTCCAACTGGTGTCTCCAAGACTTCAGACAGGTGGCGTATAGCTTATTTCTCCAAAATTCTCCTTCTTTCCTCTCTAGTTAGGTGTGCTTGAGCTTTTATTATTTTCTTTTGTTTAACAAAAACCTGTTAGTATTTTAAAACTGCTTGACTCCTCACTGACCTGAACCGGTATACATAGGATAAAAGATCTCGCTGCGTTGCCCTGCCTCTCGTTAGCCAAGAGAGTGCTCCAGCTAATTTTCCCCATCTTGCTTGTTGTTAGTTGTTTGTTTGGGCGCCCCTCCTGGGACCCCCAGTTTACAGGGTAACACCTGGACTTCATTTTAAATTATTTTTATTAAAGAAGAGGGGGAAAAAAGATGCAAACTCTACAGTTATTACATTCATCTCAAAATTTCAATATACAACATCTGGAATTGTTTGAAGACAAAAAGTTTTAAAAAACCACCCTAACACCTATATCTCTATATCTACATCTATTACTAAATAACCATCAACTTCCCATTTAGTGATTCACATTGCATGTACTTGGACTTCTGACCTGTTGATATGATTCCTGGACCAATTAATGACAACCCTTGTGCTACTCCATTTATCTTGCTCAGATAGTCTGTGACTGACCCAGATTGGACCGATCACTCAACCTCTCTTACACACCAGCAACCTGCTGCCCCAGGCACTTGCTGTGTTGTATTCAGGACATTTTTGGTTCTCTCCTGAACTGGGTGGCTGCCCTCTGCATGTCTCAAGCTGGAAGGATTTTATAACAATCCACTCTCTTAACCCCCCCCCCACGGTACCAATATGGACTCCTTGGAGGCCCTACTGGAGAGCCCATTCTGCTTCAGCAGGTCAAAAGAGTGGATCCTTCCAAATTCCTCTTGAGGCCCCTCCCTAAACTGCAAACTCCAGGATTCCGTAGGATGCTGAAAGTGGAATAATAGCACTATAACAGTCCAGTGAGGAAATGGCACTCAAGGACACTCAGGAAAGGACACTCAAGACTCTGTAAGGGGGAAACAGCCCCTCACTCAGCTATTGGGAAAAGCAACAGAACCAAGAAAATCAAGGGGTGAAGACAACTAGTAATTAAGGTTCTTGGCCCATTCTAAACACAAACAGGCATGAACAAACAGTGTTCTACTCCTTTGCTAGGAGATCACTTTTTAACCCCTCCCAACTTCCTCTTTCCACACCTTCTGAGATTGCCACAATCTTTCAGTGGCAAACACTGCAACTAGAGAACAAACAAATCAAGTATAGCAATGTTGATACTGTAGGAGGAGAGAAAGGGACTGTTTGAGAACTTTTGAGACTGAACGTCTCCATTCTCCTACCACTTTTCAGGTAAAGAAGGCTCAACTTCACGCTCACTAATACTCAAAAGCAGAGGAATCCCAATTCAACAGCTTGAAACAGAAGAAGATAATATAATAATCAGATGAATCACCAGAACAAATGAGGGCAACTAAGGCCATTTCCACACTACACTGTTATAGTGCTATTATTCCACTTTCAACCGCCTGTGGAATTCTGTAGTTTTGTAGTTTATTGAGGTCAAAGAGTTCTCTGGCTGAGAATTCTAAATGCTGCTCCCTAAACTGCAAACCCCAGGATTCCATACGATGTTGAAAGTGGAATAATAACACTATAGCAGCATGGGGAGAATATGGCCTGAGACTTCTATCTCTTGGAAGATGCTTTCCAGCCAAGCATTCTCTTTAACCCCCTTCACCCATTTGCTATGAGAGCAAACAGGGCTTTAATAGTAAGAATTTCCTACATGTCTCTACCCTATACATGCTCTCTTTAGAACATTTCCCATTTGCTCACACACTCATTGTGAGGATGTATCTAAGCAACCATACCATGTGCATAAAAGTCTTTCCAGGTGTGTTTGCAAGCACCTAAAAGAGTCCTCCTCCTTTTCCTCTCTCCCTTTCTCTTCTTCCTCCCTCAAGATAGTGAGTGTGGGCTCTGCTGAGCTGTTCCTCTTCTTGAAACTTTTCTGTAGTTAGCCAGGGCTTAGGTACTGCCTGTATGTATGTTTGAATGTGCCTTTAAGTGAAATTAGTAAAGTTTTTTTTAGCTTCCACCCACTTGCCTTACTTTGCTAAAACTAGTTTCAAAGAGACGCAGGAGATCCAGCACTTGTACTTGTGAACTATGCTAAAGAAGGCTGAGCTTTAATTGAACCAGTCTTCATCTTTCCAAGAAAAGGGGCTAACGCCAAGGGAAATCTGCTTCTAATCCAACACTATCCGATAAACTGTTTGAAAGCAAAGTGGCAAAGATTAAGCTGCCTGGAGGATTTTGAAAAGAGAATGAATCATACGCTCTTTTTAACTTTGAAAGAGGGAGTTAATAGACCAGGCCTAAATTCTTTGAGCGTTTTATCTCCAACAAGGGAAAAAGTTTTTCATTTGGACTATGACTAGCAAGTTTTACATTTTTGGATGATATATTGGTTCATGTTCTTCTACTCTTGTTCAACAATCAGTGGAAGACTTCCTTTTCTGTATTTTCACAATACATCTGGCTAAAATTCAAGCCATAAGTCATAATACAGTCCAAATTCCTGTGGTAAGAACATGAAGATGCTGGCCATGCTGATTGAGAGATTCTAGGAGATTTCCTCCAAGAAAGTAACTTTCAATAAATTATTAATGCAGGCATGTTTTCTGCTACCTCTCATGTGGTTCTTACTAGAGCAATGCCCCATATGGCACAATCTTGTAAAGGCTTTTCAAAATAGTTATTTTAAATAGACACAATCTACTGTCTGAGCAAACTAAGCTGGCATTTCCCTGCTCATTCAAGCATTCAGGCAAGCTGCTGCAGTATGACTCATTTCTCTCCACCTCACTTACATCCAGTGTCCTCTCTGCCCAGCATAACATCATTGCAGTGCAAGAAGGGATAGTCAACAATATAGCTATTGTGGATTTGTCTTTAGTACCACATTTGAAGGACTAAAGGAGAAGAAAGCCATCAGTAGGATGCCGGCTTGTGAAAGCACTGTTGTGGTCTTCTTTAAAAACGAACATCCATATCCCATTGAACTGCATAAATATTGATTCAAAAGCAAGATGAGAGAGGTGAAAAACTACCCCCCATCCTTCTTTTAATGATTACTTGTTTTTAAAGATATTTCTCTGTTCAACTATCCTATCCTAGCCTCTGTGTAAGGTTGCCTTCTTCCTGTGCTGCCATCAGGCAATCAAGGCCTGCTTTATCACCTCACAGACTGGTATGGCAGCTTCCCCCCAGTCTGCTAAAGTGCCCTGTCACTCCACTCAACCCTGCCTTCCTCTTTAAAACACCACCTTTGTGTAAAAAGGGTAAAGTCTTTCAGTTGTTATTTAGAACGCCTTTAATATTGTATGGTAGTGTGGTTCTGTTTGATTATAACTACTGAAAATCATTCAGCTGAGTCAAAATTTATAAAAATATACTATACTCTTTATTAAAATAACAAGAATAAAGTGTTGGTTTTCATATGTATGTCCAAGCTCAAACAGATCTTCAGAATGTGTTTAGACAGTTTATTATACCTTTACATCAGCATAAAGGCACAAGTCTGTCTCCAACACAGCCCTCTGACTACCTTTTTGCCAAAGACTCAGTTCCCAAATCTATGTCACACTCTGACCAGATTCAAAAGTGGGTTGATTTCTCTTCTACCAATCTGTCTAGGTTTTTCTTAGAAAACATCCTTTTCACTCAACTCCTCTGGTTGACTGAGAACCCCTCTGGTGGAAAGACTGACTCTTAGCCCTTCCTCCCTGGAGTCAGACCTAACCAAATTCAGTGTGCCTATATATGCATTTCTCTGTTAGACCTCCAGCCCCTCCTCCCTAATAATGGGCTGTGTTTCTCTCTGGAGTGGCTATTCTGGTTGCCTGGCAACCTGTTGCTGGGTGGCTCTCTGCCACTCAAAATAGCCAATCCCCCAGACTCCATCACAGTGAGCTTCCCAGGCTTCTCTGAATATGTGCTCATTATTGGAAAAAGAAAACAGGGAAGGAAAAAGGGACAGTTCAGGAAAATAATGGGTCGATAGGGATTACATCTTTTCATTCTTTGTCTAGAACAAATAATTTCTTTCACATTCTCCACACTGAATGAGAACACAAAGATTTTTCTGCAGTGCCTCATCACTGTTTGTGCTTTAGAAAATAATCTTCTAAAGAGAAATGCTCTTTTTCCTACACAGAAACCCTTTTCCTGTACAACTCTTGATCATTGCTTATGCTTCAGGAAATATTGCTCTGAAGAAAAATGTTCTTTGTTTCTTACCCAGAAACACATTTCCCATGCAGAAAATATGCTTTCCGCACAGAAATATACATTTTCTGTGCGGGAAGCACATTCTGTGTAGAAATACAATTTCTGTACAAAAATATATGTGGATTTTCTGTGCAGAAAAGATGTTTTCTGTGCAGATATAGTTTCTGCACAGAAATACATGTAGTTTTTCTGTGCAGAAATACATGTTTTTCTGAGCAGATAACATGTTGTCTGCATATATTTTGTCTGTGTTTGTGTGTGTGTGTGTGTAAAAGACACATTGTCTGTGTAGAAATACATAGGCCCTTTCCACACAGGGTAATTAAAACGGTGTAGAGTGACCTCTAACGGAGGTCGTCTACACCATGGAGTACACTGGGGCATTTATAATTTTGAGGTTCTATACCTCAAACTGCCCTGAAGCGACTAGAAGTGGTGGCACCGCGTGTTTTTTAAAAACCACTTTTCAAGTGGTTTTTATAAAACGTGAGCGTGCAGTTCCGTTCCTCCCCGTCGCAGCGCCCCAGTGTAGATTTGCAGGTGTGCGCAACTGCGTGTCTGCAGGTCTGCCAGGGGGCGGGCTTCCGGCTGGCGAGCTTCTCCGGTTGGTGGAGAGCCTCCGCCAGTCGTAAGCTGCCATTTTGGATGCCGCAGGATACCACAGGACGCCGCAGGAGTGTGGAGCAGCGAACTCACACTGCTCCTCGTGGCGACGGACTTACCCAGCTTCTGGTAAGCTCTGTTTCTGCGCATTTTACCCCGTTTCTCCCTCCACGTGTGGAAAGGGCCATAGTCTGCATAGAAACAGATGTGTTTTTCTATGTGTAGAAAATATACATGCATAAAAGCTATGTGTATTCTTGTGCAGATGAATACTTCCCAAAGTGCAAAGAATCTTGCAGTACGTTTCATGACTACCTGTATTATTCCCAGTAGGATTTCCCAAACTCCAGAAAGCCCCTTTCCTGGCCAAGAACTGAAGAGCAAATGAGTATTCTTTCCACACCTAGATGCTAATACTTAGAACAGAATGTGTAGATTTCAAGCAAATGAAATTAGAACAAAACTGCACACAGGCAGGGAAGCAGGGGACACAGTACTGCAGAGGGCCAAAGTGCTAATGAAAAGCATTTGAATGGCAATTCAGTTTATTAATTTGATGACTCCCTCACCCTGACATAAGTTTTTAAAAAATAGTTCAGCATGCTTTTAGTTGTAAAGTTGCTGAGCTAGGGCACATCTAATTAGAGGCTTTAAGTAAAATGCTCCACTGTGGTCTTGGTCTTGGAATCACAACTGCTACCTCATCATATCTTTCCTTCCCCCAGTCACCTACAGTAAAATTCCATTTATTCTATTACTGAAAACAACACACTTTGGCATTTTTGTAATGATTTAGATGAGTGCTTTGACTTAGTTGGTCTACAGTCAATGAACAGCACATCTAGTAGAACGTTGTACCTTGCTGGGCTCTAAAATAATTGGACTGAACTGCTTCACTTCTATTTACAGTTTTCACAAGTGCAGAAAAGGGATGTGAAAATCTGTTTTTGCTGCGTTTCTCCAATCCTATGCGCACTTTTTTATAATCCTTGTTTTCTTTGAGTCACATGCCTTTTTTCCTTTCCATGTACAATAGTATTTTTTAAAATTATGAGCATGTTGTTGTTGTTGTGGTTGTGTGCCTTCATTTCCAACTTACAGCAACACTAGGGTGAACGTATCACAGGATTTTCTGGAGCCAAGAATTTATGAAGTGCCCAAGTTCAAACAGTGGATTTCCATGATCAAGCAGGGAATCGAACACTGGTCTCCAGGGTTGTAGTCCAAGGCTCAGACCACTACACCAGGCCGGCTCTCTTATGTGCATTTTAGCCATTCACTAAAGTATGCACACTGCTTTGACCACATTTTCCCCTCCCACTCTGAAATGCTCTGTAAGCCTCACAAACGTGACAATGCTTGAGATGTGTTGTGCATTTTCTCACAACAATTCTCTGGAGGTGCAAGATACAAAGAAACTGCTATTGTCCAATTAAATTTCTTTCTCTTCTTAATGCAAATGGTGACACAGAAAAGGCCACAAACTGAAGGAAATTGAAGTGTCAGTCCTGCTTAGATCATTAATGAGTGCCTCAGTTTGTTTCAAACCTTGCATTCAAAGCCACTCATTTAAGGCTGTTTCATAAGAAGAGTTTAGCAGTTGTGTAGGGACGTGGGATCAGGAGGGGGCAATTCACCTCGGGCGGCAATATTTTTGGGGAATTGCAGCCCATAGCCCTGCCCCCGCGTGCCCTGCTCCTGCACACCCTGGCCCTGCCTCCACATGCCACAGCCACGCCCCCCCACAGTGGCCACACCCCTCACATCGTAGCCCCCCCTTCCACCACCACCCTCCACACACCCCAAGCTCTGCCACTGGAGTTTAGCAAACATCAGTGGAGTTTTAGGTTGGGGAGCTGGCTGATTTGAAAAGGAGAGCAGAACTAGGGTTTGTTTTTGTTTTTTTGTTAATTAGGCAAATCTCATTTGGAATTAGACTGGTGAAGACAATTTTTTTTCTGTCAAGTAACAAATTTAAAGGAAATTTTGTAGTTGGTTATGAAACTGAAGAAAATAGTTACCCAAAAGTAATTATGTAATGGATTACAAAATCCTCCTAATAACTCATAATCATTAACATTGCAAAAATATAGTTCCTTGTTACACGGCCAGGTAAGTTTTGTTTACTGTTGTCTTAGGGGAAAAAAATCTTTTGTTGTTGCTATGTGCATTCAAGTCATTTCTGACTTATGGCAACCCTAAAGCAAACCTATCACAGGGTTTTCTTGGTTTTAAATACCCTCAAAATAGCTGTAAAATACCCTTCACCAGTTAAGTAAAAGTAATAAGAACATGTTACTCCTTTGTTCATAATTTTTCCAAGACAGACGGTATGGAGTAATGGTTTGATTATGACTCTGGAATCCTGGGTTCAAATACCTCTCAGCCATGGAAACTCACTGAGTGATCTTGAGCAAGTCCATGGCTTGTTTCCATGGCTGAGTGGTATTTGAACACAGGCCTCCAGAGTCATAATCAAACCATTACTCCATACTGGCTATCTTGGAAAAATTATGAACAAAGGAGTAACATGTTCTGGTTACTTCTATTTAACTGGTGAAGGGCATTCTACAGCTATTTTGAGGGTATTTAAACAAATAGTGAAGTAGTGACAGGCAGGAATGCAAGAAGTATAGAAAAAGATTATTATATTCTGTTATCAATTTCAAGGATGCCTCTGGAGTTGTGATTTTTATTGTGTTATGCAATGATAAAAATGAATGCATCAGTGACAGCCTGCTGTTGGTTATCAAGCTTATTCTAGTTTTTTTTTCCTCGAATGACAAGTGAAGATTCTGGTTTATCACTGTCTGTGTTTCTTGACAAGCATGCAAGATTAAATGCATCTTTTACAAAATTAATCTCGCTGACACCTTTAAAGAGCCATCTGCCTATGTGGTCAAAATGGATATTTACAATATTTATCATTTCACAAATGGTGGCAGGAATTGTACCAGGAAATAGATAATGACTTATCTAACATAACTGTCCTTTTAGGTGAGGGCCACTTTGAGAACTTTAATCTTCACCTGACAGACAAAATTCAGCTATAGCAAGGATCTAAACATGATGTCAGCTCTGAAGTATGACTCTATGTTGGACATGTATGTGTCTAGATCAAGGGAGGTAATGGTACCACTCTATTCTGGTTAGAGTGGTACCAAATGGTTATACTTCATTTGGAATAGTGTGTCCAGTTCTAGGCACCTCAGTTCAAGAAGGCTATCAACAAGCTGGAACATGTCCAGAGGAGGGCTACCAAAATGGTGAAGGGTCTGGAAGCCATGGCCTATGACAAGTGGCTTAGGGAGCTAGGGATGTTTAGTCTGCAGAAGAGAAGGTTAAGAGGGGACATGATAGCCATGTTTAAATATTTAAAGGGATGTCATGTCAAGGAAGAAGCGGACTTGTTTTCCACTGCTCCAGAGACAAGGACAAGGAGCAATGGATTCAAGCTGCAGGAAAGGAGATTCTACCTGAACCAGGAAGAACTTCCTGATGGTCAGAGCTGTTTGGCAGTAGAATATGCTGCCTCAGAGTGTGGTGGGGTCTCCTTCTTTTGAGGTTTTTAAGCAGAGGTTGGATGGCCATCTGTTGAGAGTGCTTTGATGTGGGTTCCTGCATAGCAGGCGGTTGAACTGGGTGGCCCCTGTGATCTCTTCCAACTCTGTGATTCTATGAGTCTATACAATATTGGTTTCCATGTTGATCATCTCCTGATGACTAGATTTCAAGCAGCACAGTAACGCAAATCTCTGGGGAGGGCGGTATGAGATAGCTGTTGCTCTCATGTCTTGGGATGCAGGCAGGCATCTGGTAGGCCACTGTGAGCAACTAGGACTAGATGGACTTTTAATCTGATCCACCGTGGCTCTTTTTATTTCTTAGTAGCAGAAATACAAGCTGCGCCTAATTTAGTCACCTCCCTAAGGGTTTTTCTTTGTGCATCAGGGTCTTTCCTCCACTTATATATATATCTAGTAATATATAAAGGTCAAAGCTGGTTTGTCTGTCTGTGTCAGGCAAGCAAAGATGTCACATGATTGGTTGTGTAAAGTAAAGACCTCATATGGTTGGCTGCCTAAGAAGATTCTATCGAATCCTGGAGTTTGCAGTTTAGGGAGGGGGCTTTAGAATTCTTAGCCAGAGAGCTCTTGGGCCTGGCCAGTTGCTATGGAAATGAGGCCTAGCAGCAAGCAGGAGGAGGGTGGTATATTCCCAGAAACTATACCTCTGTATCTTAACAACTATGAATACAGATTGGATTGGGGAATATGGGGAAAAGTTACAGGTACTGGACAACACCATTTGGGGAATTAGAGACACAGGATCTCAAATCTTTCTAGCAGGTATTACCTGTGAGAAAATAAAATCCTGGGCAATGCCAGGTATATACACTCGTGTGTGTGTGTGTGTGTGTGTGTGTGTGTGTGTGTGTGTCTCTCCTTCTCACTGTTTTTTCTGTTCATCCTCTTGCCACATGCTCACTCAGCCTTTCCTTCTTCACACTTTCCTGACTGCTCCTCATGGACTATAAAGCAGGACCCTTCCCTCTCACACAGGCTGAAGTGCTTGAAAAGTTTTGGGCCTTGCAGAAAGAAAGAGCATTAGAGGCCTTAGGGGGAAAAAAATCAAGCCCCAGGCCTACTTCTATCCCATCTTTGTTTGTAGGGAAAATTAGGGAAGGCTTTGTATATAATTAGGGTTGCCAGAGTGAATAGTGGAGCAGGTTGCTGTCCCTTTAACGGCTGTATAGAAGAGGCAGTTTCCCATAATCCTACTCATGGCTGAGTAGGAGCAAGAATTCAAACACTAGTCTCCACAGTTTGAGCCACAAAACCAGGTAACAAGCAACACCTGCTGAAATTTCCTCTTCTGCACAACCATTACAGGTACCAGAGACATCTCCAGTTTTCACTCCAGCAACCCTATGTATAACAATCATATTGCAATGACAGACAGATTTTAATGAACTACAATTCAGGCTCTACCAGACTAGACTAAAGAGACATGGGTTCTTGCTGTTTTTCTCCTTGATTTTTGCCAGGTTTCAAGAGTTGTCACCATCACATCCACTCTTTCTGTGCTTTTCAGAGACTGTAGGAATTATGTGGATCTGTATGACCTCCTCAAAGCTTAAAACCAGGGCATGATTAACTCAAGTGGTCCTCTGTTTTGAAGGGCAAATATTCTCCCTCTGATTTTTTAAAAATTTTCTTAGAGCTATAATGGTATAGTGTAAGAGTGAGGTTGTATAGCACTGTAACTTTTTTAAAAAATAGAGAAAGGAGAATGACACTGGTTTTTTTTTTTTTACTTTAATATTTCTTGGAATTAAAAAGAAACCCACTTGACATGACAATAAAATGTTGTAGCTGGTGCTAGGAACTTCCAAGAAATAGTCCAGGACAACAGAACCATTGTTTGGGTATTTTTGTTTTAAAGACCACCGAGAACTACTGCAACAAATACCACAGCCTCCAGCAACCTCCTGTCACATTTACCCCATATGAAAAGAGCCCTACATTAATCAATTTTAAAAACAAATCTAGTTTTCACATTATCAGGTTTCATGGTCTTAGGACTATAGTGGACTTGAGACATACATATGCGCGCACACACACACACACACATTGTCTTTTGCAAGTATAGAATGGAGAAGAGCATAGATTGTTGCTGTCGTGTGCCTTCCAGTCATTTCCAGTTTATGGCAACCCTAAGGCAAACTTTGCTTGGCAAGGTTTGTTCAGGTGGATATTGCCTTTGCTTTCCTCTGAGAATATGAGGGTGTGAGTTGCCCAGGGTCATCCAGTGGGTTTCCATGGCCAAGTTGGGAGTAGAACCTGGTCTCCAGACTGGTAGCCCAATGCTCAAACCACTACACCATGCCGGCTCTCAGGGCATAGTTTAGGGCTTGGCAGTTGTGGCGGGGCCAGGGGCCAATTTTTGCCCCATGCTCCACTGATAGTCCACACAGGCCAAAAACTGTGACCAAAAGTCACTTTCAGTTCTAGTCTCTGGCTCCTGGAGAGGCCAATTCTCCTTGTTTTGGAGGGCATAAATAAGCTGTTGTTCCAGGAGTGGTGGTCTGCTCCCCACCCCCCGCATTTTGGGTGCGACAAAAAATGGGGGACATATAGGTGCTTTGGGGAAGGTCAGGAACAGAAAAGAGGAGGAGGAGGAGGAGGAGGAGGAGGAGGAGGAAGAAGTTCTTGTTGAAGTTGAAGTTGTCTTCCCATTTCTTGTACAGATGTTCTGTTGGGCAAACTGTGAATGCCAAAATCCCATTCTCTGAATAACATTTTTAGAATTAGGAGCTGCCAACTGCTGGTTCAGTACACATGGAAGCACTTTCAAGTTTCTTTCTCGTTTTTCAGGGCACTCAATTTTTCGCATCTTGAAAGAGAAAGCAAGAAACTTCATCTCACTGACTGCATCCTTGGATCAACTATAAGTGAATCCAAAGATACAGACTTTCATTAACATATGTAGACCATGAGCGTAAAGAAGCATATTTTGAATCTAAAGATATATTTGTGGTTGTGCTACTGCCTTTTTGTTTTGTATGTTATGTGCTATTAGACTGACACTGAATTAGGGTGACCCTATCATAGGATTTTTATGAGGGGGTGGTATTCACAGGAGGTTTACCATTGCCTTCCTTTAAGACTGAGAAAATGTGTCTTGTCCAAAGTCTCCCTGTGGGTTTCCATGGCTGAGTAGGAGCAAGGATTCAAACACTGGTCTCCACAGTTTGAGCCAAACAATTAAAACATTACATCGCACTGGCTCATTATTATTGTTCCAGCTTTTTATATACCTGATGAATAAATACTGCTATTTGTCTATATCTTGGTGTGGTTGTATGTGTGTGTGAGCGAGCTTGAGAAGAAGCTGATGTTATCTACACATTACCATTCAGATTAGGTCCAATTCTCATGGATGAGAAAGATGCAAACAAAAATCAATTTGACACCTGGGAGGATGATGTCTTCTTTGAGTGTCTGGCTGCAGAAACATAGCCAGACACTGCCTGGACACTTGTGTCCTTTTCCAGCTGCTAAATGGCCATGTGGACATGCCCTGGCAGCTGCCAGGTAGGCTGCACATGTGCCAGGGGGAGGACGCAGAAGAGACTTGGTGGAGTTTTATGCTCAGCCAAGCTGATATATGACCTTGGCTCATATGTCCTTTGAACTAATTTAAAAAGTCCTCAGTTCAGATCTCTGGTACAAGTAAACTATCCCTACCTTGATAGAAATAATATTCAACATTAATTGAAAAATGCTTGAAAAATGGGTTTCTTGAGTGTCAGGTTTTTGAGTCTCTTTTAGTGTAAAAAATCCTAAATGGGTGGGGATCTTCATTGTTTAGGACTTATGCTTATGAAAAATACATATGAGGCTTTTTAATACCAAAAATAGCACTATGTGTGCAGAAAACAGTATTTATGCAAAGAAAATGCTTTTTTCTCCCTAAGGGGAAAACTATTTTTTTTTGGTGAAATATATTTTCTGTGCAGAAAATATCATTTGCAGTCAGTCTTCCACATTTGCTGGTTTAACTTTCACAGATTTGATTATTTTCAAGTTTCTCCAGTTCCTGCTCGCCTATCTCAATTGCTTCTTTTCCAGTGGAACATCTCCTCTTAACAGCTCCAGTTAGGCCACCCAGCCCTTTAAAACCTCACCTCCAGTCCTCCTTCACCACCAGCAGCTTTTGGCCAGCTAAGGTGGCCTCAGCCCAATTTCTCAGCACCACAAATCCTCTGTCAGTGCTCACCCACACCCAAGGAAAGATGAGTGAGAGAGAGGAAGTATAGGGCCACAATGATGACCCACCACTGTTCCCTCTCTTTTTCCTGACCTGGTATGGATCCTGGCAGCCTAATTCTCCCTTCAGGCCCCTTCCCACACACACACACACACACACACACACACACATGTTGATATTTGTGGCCTTTCTACTTTTGCAGAGGTCTTGTGCTCCTAATTCTGGCAAATGTGGAAAACCAACTTTACGCAAACTGTGACTAGTCTTGAAAAACTATGCTACTTTTGACAAGTTTTTCACAGTAAGGAGAGAAATGGTTCAATTATTCATTCTTACCCATGAGAATGAAATTTATGAAGATTTATATTCCTCCCATCCCTGGCATGCAGCTGGGCAGCAAAAAAAAACAACAAGGAGAGATTGGCAGGCAAGCAGACTAAAGTGTCAGAAAGAGAACAGAAGAAAGAGAACAGGTGTGGTCCCACTCACTGTTGGTTCTGGTTCAGAGACAGGAGAAAGAAATCTCTTTGGATTCAGAAGTCTCACTGAATGTAGCATTTTTATATCTTCTGAGATTTGTTGTCAGAAAATACACCCTTTGCCTTAAGCATTCCCATATTTATAAGGCCTCAAGGGCATTTCTGAGAGACAAGGTGTGAGCAAAATAATGTAAGTATATTTAAAACACAAATGACTAAAATGTGCATGCTTGGTTAAAAAAATTGCTTATAATATACATTAGTCAGTGGCAAAAAGGTTGTGTAAATTAAGGAAAAAGCACATTTAAATTTGTAAATGAGAAAAAAATGAATTGTGTGAATTTTTGTGCAGGGAGACAACAGAAAAGCTGCAATCTTTGTATCACTCAACATTGCACAGTAGTTCTGCATGTGGACCTATGCTAGGGCAAACTGTACACCACTCCCATGGACTTCCCACCACATGGCCATTCCATGCCTCATGGGGGATGGGCATGATCAGAGAAACATCTGGCTATGTCCCTGTAGCCAGAAGTGAAATTTTTACATCAGTGCTGAGATCTTCCAGGACCCTCTGGAAGCCTCGGTACTATTGTAATCATTTCACACCTGGTTATGTGGCATAGTCAGATGCTTCACGAGTTGTGCCTGCTCCCTATGAGGCACAGAATAGCTGGGAGGCGATTCAGGTCATGTATGGCAAATCTAGGGGGAGTTTTGGGTACTGCAGAGAGAGCAAGGGAATACCAGCCTCCATAGCACCCAAAGAAAGGCATACATGGGTATATGTGTTCCTATGCCTACTCAAATGTCAATAAGACACGACTGGAAATAAAGCACACTGTGAATGTGAAGAGATATGACCTATAATATCACCTGCCTATCAGGTGCTGTGATGGTTGGTATAATTAGGATGAAGGGTAGTCAGAGAATCCAAATGTACCTGAGGTATTGTCATATCTAAAGACTTTTGTTTTGATTGGATAAACTTAAGCGAGGAATAGTGAACACCAGAAGCATGTCTAAGGTGGGGCAAGTAGGGTATCTGCCCTGGGAGCCAATGCCGGTGTGTGTGTGTGCAAAACAGTACTGGAAGAGGCAGAGGAGAAGGAGAAAGCAGCCCTAGAGGTAGAGGAGCAACTTCCATGCTTGCCCTAGGTACTGCTTATACTCTGGTGAACACCTTAGTTATGATTAGTTTTGACTGGGCAGCTGATATTCTGGATGAGGCTAAAGAAAGAACAAAAGAAGCCAAGATAGCGCTACAGATAAGATTGCCTTTTGGCAAGTCTGCACCATATGAAGAGAAAACAACTATGTCTCCTTCAAGTTATGCTGTTCCTGATGGGCTGGTAACCTGTCCAAACATGCTGAAATATGGTACTGGTAAGACTCTCATCTGGGCTTATGCTAAAATAGACTGTAATGGGTGCTTGTTATAGATGTTTAGTGTTAAAACAGATGCTGTTAAAATTTAACAGTGCTCAAGGAGATCAATCATTGGTTGCCTATGTGTTCATAAATGCTTGATTAGAATTGTATAGTGCTTCAACAGATGGGATAGTATTCCTTGATTGATAGATGATTATGGATAGGATCCAAGGGACCAAATTCTGTACATGTGAAAGGCTTTATGGAATGTCTGTATAATGTCCTAACAGACACTATGAGAAATGTGAAAGAACTTGATGGTGATGGTGATAATAATGATAATGAGTATGTGGATGAAGTATACTGTTTAAGATAGTAATATTCATATATTTGTTAACTATTAGAAAATCTGTTAAAAAGATGCAGAGAAATAAAAATTCAGTTGTTATGAAAATGTAGTATCTTAGTAGCTATATGATGTCATGTAATGAATGTATGATGCCTTACATGAAAGGTAATGTAATGTGACAAATCTCTACATCCAGACATTGCCATGTCTGGTTTTTCCCTAAGGGGTCTGCATATATTTGTATATCCATGAGTGCACGTAATAAATAGCCTAAAAAAGTCTGATTATTTCCCATCTAAATATCCTGAGATTCTAATACTTAAAAATGCTTAACTGGAAAGTTGATGTTAACTCAGACTGTCTGGTCTAACTACCATCACAAACTGGGCACTCAGGTGGCCAGCAGTTGACAGTGGAACTCCAGACACAATCCAAATTAAGTGACAAGTGGCAAGGACCTTCAGCCCTAAGAAACAGGGATGGGGAACCACAACTTTCAATTGTTCCACATAGTTGTGACCATTCATGTTAGTCCTCTTTATCTAGGTTAGCAATTTCTGACTAAAATCATTACTGAAATCACTGTATAAAGCTCCACTGCATATGCTGAGATCTACAAGGTGCTGGTTGAATTATACTGCTACATTCCAGAAATATAAGTATGTGTGCATCCCACAGATGTCCAAGAATGCAAAGGTCACCAACCATGTGCCAGTAGAAGAATACTTTTTCAGTGCACTGCCATGGCCAATCAATGGTCATTGGAAAGTAGAGCTGGGTCCAGTGTAGGCTAGCTTCTATTGCACAGTTAAGCACTGGGCAAGGTGATACTGTATCCTCCTTGCATAACATCCATTTAAAAAATAGTTACACTTGCTTTCCCTCCAATTATGCTAGAATAAGTCACCAAGAGGAGTGTGACCACAGTGTTACGCATTTCAGTATGGTTTGTCCATTAGAGCTGCCTTGTAACTTGTGCTCTTATGGTATATTTTTCTGGTTGGAGTTCTAATTATACTTAAAAATACTCTGTAGACAATTGAGAGAGATGTGAATCCTTGATCTCATATCACATTTGTGGTTATTCATCTGCTAGCTTACTAGGTCTCTGAGAAAAACTCAGTAGACAGCATAGATGAACAGAACACCCAGCATGTTGGAAACAGGCTAGATTTAATGAGCAAATGACACATCCTAGTTCTTCTCTCCTGGAAGTCACCAATCAAACATTTCTGTGTGTGACTTCAGTGAAATCCAGCCAGTCAAATGCTTTGTAAGATCTCAGCATGTCGTAATTAAGATCTTTCAGTCACAGTGTGTAAAATGTGAAGTATCAAAAGACTTAAGATTGGATCATTTTTAGTGGCAATTTTGTTCATCTCTTCAGAATTTCTAACCTGGCATTAATAAACTTGCAGATTTTTGTTCTCAACATTGTGATGGAAAAGTTATTGATAACTGAGTGCAAGGGGCGATGAATGCTCTTGACATTTGCAAGACCACTTTATTTTGTTCTTTTTTGCTTCACTGTTCATTGCCGAAACACCTCAGACATCATCATCCACGTTGAGCCATATTTAGTTGGCTCTAACAAAAGAAAACAAGTGTTCCAACCAGGAAGATGATCTAAAATAATTTTAGAAAAGGAGAGAGAGAAAATTTGGTGTTCTTACTATTGTGCCCCTTTTCAAATTGCTTGCAGTACTGATAGTAGGTACCTAAGATGGCTGCAACACAATGAGGAATTACATATGGGACATGAACAAGGCAACCAGACTGTGCCCAAAGTAATTGTTTGTTCAGGATATTCAGGTTGATGACAGATGCATAGATAGCAGTTCTGCATTAAATCTCTCAGATCTACTTTTACCTAGTGTGCTACATACAAGTGCTCCAGATTCCAGAAGATGAACAGAGGTGGGACTTGTGTAGCTTTATTTTTGGTGTTGTTGTTTACTTGTTTGTGGCCCCTGGAATTCTGTCATGGGGAATTTCACCTCCAGAAGCCTCATGTGGGGGAGGGGTGCTCCTTTGAAACATGATATGCTCCCCATACTTGGAAAAAAAAATCTTCTATTTCTTAAGAAGTGTTTTTTTAAAAAAAAATCATCATCATCATCACCACCTGTTAGTCTTTTCCAATTTCACTAGCAGGAGCTGATGTAACTCACACTGAGTACATAGTGTTGGAAAATGGCTCCTGGACTCCTGGATAGATCCATCACTTAGAACTGAACTTAAACAGCTTACCTGTTTTTACTTCCCTATTTGCAGGTCACATTTCAGGGAATGAGGAGGGAAGGGAAAATTCACCAGCATCAGCAGCAGAAGCAGTCAACTGACTGTTAGCCTGGCTGCCTTTTTGCTCACTTTCTTTCTCTCTTACACATGTACCACGGAAAGGACATGCTGGCCATGAAATTGTGGGTATAGTGATTCAAAAAGTAAAAGCTAGGATATGAATTACAATGCTGTAAGCATGCTGTGTATGAATTACAATGTCATTAATTACAACAGTAAGCTGTTGTAATTCTCTTTTGCACTCATTGCACAGGCTGGGGTTCTACTGGATCTCACTGTTTCTCCTTTGAGATTGTTTATTTATCTGTTATGTTCTCTTTGTTCTGTGGAATTCTCTGCCAACCATGCAATGATAAAAAGCACTCCCAAACACTGTAGCCCTCCAGTATTGTCATTCCTCTGTTGCCAGAGGGTGGGGGTATAAGCAGGAATGCATCCAGCTCTTTCTCTTTAGATCAGTGGTTCTCAACCTGTGGGTCCCCAGATGTTTGTGGACTTCAGCTCCCAGAAGCCCCAGCCACTATGGTCAATGCTCAGGGCTTCTGGGAGCTGAAGTCTAGAAACATCTGGGGACCCACAGGTTGAGAACCACTGCTTTAGGTGAAGGCACTGCAACAGGCATCCCAGAAACGGCTGTGTTGTGAGGAAGGGAGCATTACTTAAAAGACAGGTTTGGAGGGTGGTAGCATTGCGAGATGTAGCTTCAGTTCTGTTGCTACATCTCCTTGGTCAACATTTCCAAGTTTTAGATTTCATACTTGTTTTGGGCTCAAAAACCTTCTTGCAAAACTGTGCACAGGCAGGAGGGAAGAGGGAGGCTCTGTGTTCAGTAGAAAGCTCTTTATGTGAGATCAAAGAAAAACTTTCAGTTTATAATTTTAAAATCATATTTGAGGAGAGAAATATGGGTCTTTCTGAACCAAGAAATAATAGGAAGCATGTCTAATATTGATTTGAAATAACCAGGCAAATCTGGGCTGCAGAAGATAATCTTTTCATTGATAATTCCATTGCAAATTCTAGTGTATCATGGAGGAGAACATATGAAAAGGTTTTCACTGGAATCAAAATCCCTGTGGCTTTTGCACGGAAGAACTGTGAATCAGAATGAATCAGAATCTAATATCCTGGTTGAAAATACTTGTTTTCCAAAGGAGTATTCTTTGTATTTGTTAGTGAAAGAAAAAGATTACATTAAGGCTGCAACTTTATTCAACTCTAGTCCCACTGAATTTAATGAGGCTAATGTTTGAGTCAGATTTGCAGCAGGGGTGGGCAATGTGTGGCCCATTAGCCATATATGACTCCAATGCCTACTCCACCATAGCCTGCAGCCCCTAATCTTGCTCTATAAAGCCTAAAAACTTTTGACCCAAACAGTCAATTGTGCCTTCTAAAGACATGATGGTCCCCACCTTCCCCTCACTTCCCCTTCTGTCATTTCTAGTTTCGGGAAAAGGTCTCCATGGACTTAAAACATGTTTTCACGGATGGGATAAAACAGTCAATCATGCCCTCTAGAAGAAATAATGGTTGTTCTGGGCCATTTTTAAGGGGTATGTGGGGGGATGAAAGAAGCAGACACAATCTGGTACCTAGGGAAGATTCTGGCAGTACACTATACAAATCAGTTTCAAGATAAGTAAGATTATTGGATTTTGTCTTTTTTGGGTTGTGCTTCTGTTCTATCCATTCCTAAGAGATTTCTTTATTTTCTGTTTTCAGACTTGCATGGACATGAAATCTAAATATAACGTTTGGAAGAAACAAGATAGGGCATTGTGTGCAGAGGGAAGCAAGTGAGATTAGCTTCTCTAGATCACTTGAGTATACAAATAATCTCATTATTGATGTGAACTTTATTTTTTCGAAGCATAGAAATCTCTATTTATCTTGTCTTCCCTAAAGCTTAACCACTGCATTGCAGGATTTGTTTTTATAAAATGCAAATTGCCATCTCAAGAGATTCTCTTGGTGCCTGGTAGAAGAAATTGGAATCTTTTGAGTAATTGCATTCTCGGGCCAGATATTTAGCTGTTAACTTGTGAATAAAAAGTTCTAGCATAGATAGTCATTATTTACTTGTTTGCCTTCACAGCAAGGACTGTAATTCCTCAAATAACCTTACTTCATTCTTTTATTCTTTTATTTTTTTAAAGAACTGTGGCTTGTCCAATTCGAATAGTCTTGTAATAAGAAAAGAGATGACCTATTTAACCTGACTAGAAATTTATCATCAGTTGCCTTAAAAGTCAAGGAGAAAAAGCTTCCAGTGCCTTCCACTTAAACAGGCACAACTGATTTTGCAATTCAACACTTCAGAATCAATCTTCAATTACCTCTTAAAGAAATGGTTTAAGACATCAGGAAACAAGAAGATTTTCTTCAGCAATCCTAGCTGCTGTCTGTGTGGGGCCCATGGAGCTTTGTTGGAATAAACACTTGCAAAGATTTAAAGTAAATTGCATTTCTTTACTCTAAACGATAATTAAATCCAATAATAAAGCAACTATTTACAAGAACTAAACAAACGATTAGTTGCTTTGAACAAGAACAATGCAACCATTAGTCCATTTGCCCTAGATTCAACAGTTGCGCTTACGAAGAATAGACATTTTAAATGAGTTTTGTTATTTTAGTAAGTTTATGCTAGTTGACACTAACAAGCAGATTTAGGTCTTTGGTTCTGTGACAAACCCCATTTCCAAGTTGTCATGCCTTATCCCAGAGTTTTTGCTCCTCACCTGAAGAACCCACTCTGCTGGGTTATCATAAAGAAAATAAGATGATTCAAACAAGGGATGTGTGTGTGTGTGTGTGTGTGTGTGTGTGTGTGTGTGTTTGGTCTGGAATCCAATAAATCCCTTGATAAATTGGCTCAGGAAGTGGTTAAACTATAAACAGTGAAAGTTTTATTTTCAAGGCTTCTCTTTAAACATAAACAATACTAGACAGGCTCACTATACCTCATGCAGGCCATTATAGTTGTATTCTCCTCCTAGCTGCCCAGATCTCATGCACAGTCAGTTTGCTGTTTTACTGCTCCTAATCCTTCACTCCAGCTGCCTATCACAACATCTGAGAGCTATGGTAGGCTGAACCCAGGAGATGGTGGTCACCAGCTCTATCTGTAATAAACTCAGAGAGAGACTAGGCAATTCTTGTTTGCCTAACTTGTGGTCCCCAGTCCAAAGCCGTTGAGTGGTTGGACACTTTGGCCCTTGTTTTTCAGCAAATGGTATCTGCCCAAAGGGAACAGGACAATCACAATGACCAAATTATAAACTGCAGCATGAAGGACACAATCCTTAACACAAGGTCATAAAATCCTGTAATTATAAACTATTTCCTGAGAGGGCTGGCCCAAGATATTTTGCTTTCTGACACACAAAATAAGACAATGTTCCATCCTTTTCCACAAACATAACCAGACTGGGCTGGTAGTTGAATTTTACTTCAACCATATTGTTGGGGTCATGTTTTCCAACAAACCTGAGGGCATGATGATAATTGAGGGGGCAGGAGAGGCTTCATGGCACAAGCAAAGCTGTCCTACAGAAGTGCGGAATGGCTGTCCTACAGAAGCGTGGAATGGCTGGAATACTCATGAAGAATGTCTAGAACAATGTTTCTTGACTTCTAGTTCTCCAGATGTTTTGTATGTCAACTCTCAGAATCTCTGATCATTAGTCATGTTCTCTGGGGCTTCTGGGAGCTAGAGGATCCAAGATTCAAAACTATTGGCATCTGTTACCTGCACAGTTGCTTCACTCCACCTAATACCTAAAGCCTAGCTTTCCAAAAGATACCTATTGACTCTTTACCATGTAGCAATTTTGAGCAAACACTGCTCCTACAAGAATAATAACAACTTCATGGGGATTACACACCCTTGGATCAGGAAAGTAAGGGGAGTGAACAACACAGATGATCTGATTCTTTGGCTAGATTAGGTCTTAGGGAAAATGTAAGAAAATTGACACATGATACACTCGTTCTAATGAATCAGCTATCGTCATTGTCATCTTTATTAATGCCTCACTTTTTAAACCCATAGAATACAAAAGTTAACACATAATTAAACAATCAAAAAGAATTAAAACACTATTAAAATACATAATTAAAAACTCAAACATTCATCAGCAACACAATATCCAGCACATTCTATCAGACAGGCCATGTATAAGCACACATTGAATGCCTATCTGAATAAAAAGGTCTTGATTGCGGAAAGAAAGCAGATTGATTTCATTCACTGGAAAGGCTCAGGTTAGAAAACCTGCACTAGTACAACAGTAAGAATACTTGTGGGCCTTGAGTCAGGATGCAATTCTTCACTAATTTCATTTTTGAAGGAAGGAACAAGGAAGGAAGGAAGCAGTTTTTGAGGCCTATTTACAGTTTGAGACTTGTTTTGTACAAAATTCACACGTGTTTTTGTGCAGAAAACAAAATTTCTATGGAGATGTATTGTTTCCTGCACAGAGAAAAAAACTTGTTTCTTAAACTCAAAATTATGTTTTCTATGCCAAAAAAAAAAAAAAAAAAGTGCAAATTTTACACTGAATAGATCCCCAAAGCTGGAGATTCCCATCAATCCTGGTTTCTCCTTGTCAGGGTTTCATGATGTGCTTTTCAGCTATGTTTCAAATGTTCTTTCTATCCCTAGTCCTGAGTAAGAATAGGAAAATCAATTCAGTTTTGTTTTTTTCCAAATTGAATTCTTTAAAATCACAGCCCCTTGCACCATTCTGTTGAAGGAAAAAACTTAGGAAGTTCTTATTATTTTTAAAAAAATGAAATTCTAAATGCATATTTTGGGAATACCTTTTCTTAGGTTCACTAAGTTGTTACAAAAGTAGGGCAAAATCCCCTTGCGCTATTTCTATAACATTTCAGGCCCAACTCGGTATCTATTTTTCCTTATAAGCCACATAGTTACTTAGGTACTTTAATCTGCAAATGAAATTCTGTCTGCTGTGCCCAAATTCAGCCAGAAGATGGAGAATCAAACTGTATCTACCCACCAGATAGCTTTAAAGATGAGAAGTCTATCCTCAGGATACAATGGTGGCAGCCCTAATTCAAAACTACAAAAGTAGCTGAACAGAAAAAAGATTAAGGCCCAAACTTTTATGACCTAAGTAACCAAAGCATCCTGCCTGGATGAATGAATGTTATCAATTTGAGATCCCCCCTACATTCTTCGTTTTTAAATGACCTTCCCTTCTATTATGAAGAAATTTAAGAATATTCAATGGAAGATGGTACTTCAATGTTTGTGGGATGTTGAATCTACCCTGCCTTTTAGTCTGAACTTTCAAAGTGTTATCTAAGGTGTGGAGGCCATTTGAGGAATTAGGTACAACATCTCTGACAAGTCTTTGAAAATTCCAGAAAACCTCAAATCCAGGGAGAATTCAACCCCTTCTCACATCAGAACCACCAACCTTTCCTAAGAATTTTGCATTAAACAAAACTCTAATTCCTTTCCAAATATGACAGATGGTCAGATGGAAACCTCTTACACCCTTGTTGATCAAGCAGTTCTGTGAATTAGCTGTGTGGAAAATTCTGTATGATTATGTACAAAATAACCAGATTTTTTTTCATTTTAAGTTTTTTTCCCCAAAGAAATTGGCCATATAAATAATTGTAGAGGCCAGTGCTTCAATTTCACTTAGGAACTTGAGATATAACACCTAGAAGATGCCCTGCAAGAGACGGAGTACACTATCTAAATTGATTAGTTAATTTGAGTTCCCTAGGCATTAAGAGATTCTCTTCACTGCAGAGTTACTATTTAAACACCATCTGTTAAAAAGCTAAACTAATATAATCTGCATAATATAAACTGTCATTGTGTTGAAACGAAGTTCATTAAAATTACCTTTTAATTAAGTGAATGTTAGCTGGGATTCTTTATGTTACAATGGTTTAGAAGAAGGAATTCTCTTGATCTCATTATATATCTCAAATTAATTACACATTTGGTGGGACAGGGCAAGAGGGGGAAGAGCAAAATAACAGGATGTGAAGTATCACTGAGCAAATGGAATTCCCTTTGCTATTCTCCTGAGGACTGTGCTACTTGAAGTGAACCAGTATATTGAAAGTGCCTTTTAATTAACAGCTTTTCATTGTTAATAAGCAAATATGGATGAAGATTATATTTGCTTTGTTTCTTTGTACTTCTCTTTCAGAGGCACTGGTCTGCTGGCTGAAAATCGAGCTCTGAAAATGATAGCTCTGGATCGTTATTGTATTAATTAATTCTCATGTGGACTCTTCTCATGGCATAGCAGTGCCCAAGGGAAATCCTCAAACTTTCTTTTGATGGATGCTGTACAATTTCTGCTACACTGTATTTTGCAAACTAGCTTCTACCGAGGGCAACAAAACCTGACACCTCCAGTTCCAACTGTACATGCTGTATAATTTTTGGAAGCATAATCAGAAATACTAATTTCACCTTTACAGTCTAAAACAGGGATGGGGAGGTTTCAAGTAGCTGGAATCTACTTTCAGTTAATTGTTTTTGGTTTTTTAAAACTAGAAAATTAAGGTCTACCAACAAGCCTTAGGTGCAAAATATAGGCAAATCTACTATTGTGATCAGCACCAGAATGAAACTCACAGGACTTTCAAGTGAAAATCAACTCCTACTGCCCCCTGTCAACTGCATTCTTTTTTCAGTGAAGTAATTTGTGGATGGAGAACCTTTACATTTGTTGATATCATTAGACAAGTGGGAGTCAGAAACTCTCACTAATTACTGAAAATCATTCAAGGACCTACCAGTAGATACCAACGTATGTCTGCTGCCCATCAATGCTGGCCAGATGTCCTAATCCAAGAAACTGGAAGGCCACATTTCTTCACTTAACAGATTAGCATTATTCTCAGTTCTGGCAGTGCTGGCTGCTGATTTGATGTTAGAGGAAAGGGAAACTAAACTGAGACCAGTGCCTCCTTTTCCTTCCTGAGTCGACATGGCTGATTGTCTCTTGGTATTGCATGTGATGTGCAGAAACAACACTCATACACTGTCTCTCCCTGTGACAGGTTTTTTGGGTAGCAGATAACCTGCTTAGGTAGAAAATGTGCTGTCCTGACCATTCAGCATATAGGAACTGGTTGAAGAGTGGCTTTTCCCCTTGTCATTGTTTTGACATGAGAATGATGGAGACCTGGAACTGCTTTGCTGTCTAGAAATGTATGTGCTATATTGGACTGAAAGAGTGGAATGAGGAAAGAGATGCCATTTTGTGACCCCCTAATCCCCTGAAGTCCTCCCAAACCCCCAAACCTCCCAAATTCTTAAAATATATATTTTGGTGAGTTTTTTTAAAGATAAAAATAGCTCAAAACCTTTGCAATATGGGGTTTTGCTCCCCCATCCCCTCAAAGAATTTAGATAGCTCATCCTCTCCCTTCACCCCAGAAACTGGCTGAAAATTGTTCAAAAACAGAACTATTAAGTGACATTAAATCACTTTTGGTTGCATTGGTGCAGCCCCAAGAGGGGTAGGAATGAAAAAGACCCTGTTTCCTCTGAAGTTGCCCAAACTCATGCTAAGGGGATTGTGTTTTCCTTGCAATAAATCTGTTTTAACTTCCATTGCAGGATTTCTTCAGTGTCATGCCCTGGATAATTCATAATCCATAAACTCCACAGTAGAATTTATTAGTAGCAAAGCAAGCAACATAGCACACTTATTCTGAACTTGCTGAGACTAAATCATACATGGAGTTCACAGATTTTATACCCATACATACAAATTTTAGGTGCACAAAGCTGTGATTGCAGAGGATCATAAATTTAACATCACCCCACATCTTTAGAAATTTCACAGACCTGCAGTTGTTTACCCTCCTTTCATCCTTGGGCCAGGAACATAGTTCCTGTCCCTTAACTTAGACATTTTGAGTTCCCAAAATACCTCTTGATACTTTTGTCTTCGCCTGCTCTGATCTTCTCCCCCCTCACCAGATACATTGTAGCAATGGGCAATGAAACAATTAACGATTTGCTACATTGGAATACACAAGCAAACTTCAAAAAGATACATTGTTGCCATCATCAATTAACAGTTGATACTTTGTAGCACTCTAGCTAAACTCCAGCATTGCCCCTACACTGACTACCATACATTATTTCAATATACATCCAGCAGATCCACTTATGACAGGAGCTATGCATCATGACACTCAGGCCTTTTCCGCACGGGGTTATTAAAATGGTGCAGAGCATCCTCCAGAGAGGACATCTACACCTGGGAGCGGACTGGGTCCAGACTACTTTGTGTAGTTCCGGGCCTCAGCCCGCTCTGGAACGACCTAAAGTGGTCATTCAGCGTGCTTTTGAAAGAACGCTTAAAACAGGTCTTTCAAAAGTATGGAGAGCACCCTTCCGTGGCCGCGCTCAGGTGCAGATTTGCAGGCTCGCACCAGTGCGAGCCTGCAGATCTGCTGGGGGTGGGCTTTAGGCTGGCGAGCTTCATCGGTTGGTGGAGAGCCTCCACCAACCGGAAACTGCCATTTTCATCCCCGGAGCAGTGCGGAGCATGGCCACGCACTGCTCCAGACCAGCCTGGACCCGCACATGGAGCACACAGGCCCGGTGAGTACCTCAGAGATCCTTAACTCAACAGTCAGATTTGTTGAACTTTGAAAGATTAATCACAAATCAAATTACCTTTCAAATATTAATCACAAATCAAAGGCATGCCGAGTGCAAGCTAAATCACTGAGGACAATCATATGCTATGACAAACAGACATCTTTCACCACTTGAGGCCACATTTCTTCTTTAATAACATGCTAAATGTATTTTACTTTTAGAAAAACCTTGCTGCAGCAGACCACAAATCTATCAAACCCAGCATCTCATTCCCTATGATGGACAATCAATAATTTCTGGAAAGTTCATAAACTGGGCACAAGGCAAATAATTCTTCCCTATTGGGTAAGAGATGTGCTACTTCTTAACCTGGACACAATGGATTGCTGTTATGACTGTTAGCTATTGATACCCATTCCAATTATTATTTTTTTTCTAATCCACCTTGATCACCCATGGCCAAGCTGAGATCTGAGCCTGGTTTTCCAGTATCTTTATCCAATGGTCAAACCCCTGCACTATGCTGGCTCCTAATATTTACTTTCCTATGACCCAAAACTTTAAGATATATGCATATGTACCTTAATAGTCTTGTAGGTCACAAATTACAGAAGAACATTTAAAAAAAAACAAAAAAACCTCATAGTTAATGGAAATTAATTCTTCATCCCTTGACACTGTTATTACAATTTATTATAGATCTTATGAAAAGGCAGGATCCAAAATTTATAAAAGAATAAAGAAGAAATGAATGAGTGAATATACATGATGAGCAGAGAGTGTGTAAACCAATATGTTCTATGTGCATAGAACGTGCTAAAAAATCAAGCAGTGTGATAAACATGAGTATGTTGCCATAATGTATAGCACTCCCATTAACACAGAACCAAGTCAAATGAACTGCAAGATCAAGTCAAGGTTACAGTGAGTGCCCCACTCTATCCTGATTGGTAAAATGAATAGACATAGCATGATCAATAAATGTAAATAACAACTCATTTTTTTAAAATTTTATTAAAACATAAAACAAGGAACAATACCTATATATCTATATCAGTTGGTTTTCATAAAGATAGGAAGATCTCTAATAGAGCTTTAAATATAAACAATAAAACATAATACTCTTATAGTATATCTTGCTATACTCTCAATATATACATAGTATATATACTATTTATCTTAGCATTCTTAAGATCCGCCTACCCACTTCTTGCTTCTTCATTCCAATTCCATTCATTCTTCTTCCTCACTAACTTCCTGACTAGTTGGCCTTGTATAATACATAGGATATATACCAGAGGATCTGTTCTCTTATTTATTTACATCAGGACTCTACTGATATGATCCCTTATATAACATTCAACTTTATCTTTAAACAAAATACTAATATCTTTATTTTTATCCATATCTAATATACTTAAGATATACATTAAGGTGTGCTTCCTTTCCTTTTTCTTTCATCATATCTTTCCTCAATCCAAAAAGCTCGCTACCATCAAATCTCTCCATTTGTTTTCAAAAAATTGGATAAGAGGGTCCCATTTTTTAATAAATTTCTCAAGAGAGATTCCTCTTATTAATGTTGTCATCTTATCCATGATTGCCATGTCGTACAAACTTAATTCCCAGTTTTCTGTATCTGGTATCTCTGGATTTTTCCAATTTTTAGCAAAATTGATCCTTGCCGCAGCAGTCATATAGAATAAAATTTCAATAAATTTAAATAACAACTTATGATGGACAATCCATTACTATCTGAAATAGCTCTCTACTCACAATTTGCTGAAATGGATCTGCACAATGTTAAATTTTCTAATGAATTTAATTCCAGTTTGGCAGCTTCAAAGTGGAAAGTGCTCCTCTGAAATGTGTCCCCCTCCTCAAGATATGAGAGAACAAATTTTCTCCAACTATTATCTGATTGTTTTGTACTCTGAGTCTTTCTCTCTGGAGTTTTGGGGAGAAGTGGCATCTGGCATCAAGACCCGACCTTTTCTGCAGTCTAGTTCCACAGCCAACACATAACAGCATCAATGGTTGTTCTGTTTCTGAAAGCAGGAGAAGCTATTGCATGCACATCTTACTAGCAGTACTTGCAAAATCCTAAGGAATCTGCAATAGTTCAGAGAATGAGCTGACCTTGGTGTCCAGTACAACTTATAAGTCAAGATGGTCTTTTGCAGAAAAATAATGCAAAGACATACAGAAAATTAACATGATACTGTGGCAAACAGTTTCATAGGCCAGAGTCTATGCAATGGGGTTCTTAATTGTGTTTAATATAGTAGTATCTGTAAAGATCATAGCAGTATCAAGATGGGAAATGCTTAGAAATTACCATTTATGTTTTCTTGATTCTTTGAAGGAAAGATAATGTAGGTAGTATATATATAAAAAACCCTAACTTATCTACTTACCTTGATCTTTCATTTCTCACTATATAGCAGTGAACAATGGCATTACAAAATATGTTGGAGAAAGTAGCTATTTACAAAATCACACATACAAATAGTAAACTCAGGGCCTTTCCACCCTACACTGTTATAGTGCTATTATTCCATTTTCAACATTCCTTGGAATCCTGGGATTTCCAGTTTAGGGAGGGGCCTTTAGAATTCTCAGCCAGAGAGCTCTTTGGCCTCAGTAAACTACAAACTCCAGAATTCCACAGGAGGTTGAATGTGGAATAATAGCATTATAACAGTGTAGGGCAGAAATGGTCTCTGTTTTCCAAGTGCCTCCCTTATATAGCCAATATAGCGCCACCTACACAAAAGGAGGAGGAACCATCATGTTTGAAGGTTTTCACAGATCTAAAGATTCCATAATGTCAAAATCCTAAGGCAGGAAACTCCAAAACAGCTCATCAAGAACTGAACAATCTTTGTGGCCATGTAATACGAACTGGTTTTGTGAGGGAGGGAAATGGAAAACTAGGGGAAGGAAGGAATGGAACTGAGTAGGCTAGAAGAGGGCAAGGCTTGCTGGAACCACGAAGAAGATCTCTCCAAACTCCCAACATTTTGTCACAAGTCCCATTTTGTAAAACATCCTATTTCTAAAACAAGAATTACTGCATATATACCAAGCCTAGCCAATAAAAGAGAACCCAGATCAGGAGGACTCATAATATTTTACCTCATCCTTGGAGATGAACGTCTGGTAAGTTAAGTATTTCCAAAGTCAATGGAAGCTGTGTATAACTTACAGTTATTAGAAAGTGAATATCATCATATAATTGCACTACTGAGGGGTGTCCAAGTCCTCCTTGAACAGAACCAGAAAGTCCTTCAAGCCTGACTCTTTCAAGTCAACCTAGCAAAGTAAGGTTGTTTCTTGTTGCCAGACTACATCTTTAAAAAAAAAAGTTTGAAATTGGAAGAGAAAATGCAGCTATTTGCCTCTTCAGCTACCAGTTCTTTCTCCCCTTCTTTCTGCTTCAGAGCAGGCATGGGAAGCCACCAGACCTTTTAAAGGTATAGATTTGATCTCTGAGTTGACTCCTGTCAGCCTTGTTTCAAAGAGAAAGAAAACTTCAAAGCTGTGATGTCTGAAATAAAAGGACTCATCATATTCTGTTTCATACTCAAATGAAAAAGGCACTTTTCAAGTAAAGGGCATCTGGCAACTGTATCAGGAAGGACTCAAAAATGTCTTTGCCTGATGTAACAAATGGATGATTGTGCAATTTCCTCCTTTTTAATCTTTTTAATTAAGTAGATGGACTATCTTTTTAAAAAAATTATACTGGTCTTCTTGAGAACAGAATAGCCCTCATTCTCTCCTCCAACATTTTCCTCACAACCTTGTGAGATAGGTTATACCAGTGGTTCTCAACCTGTGGGTCCCCAGATGTTTGTGAACTTCAGCTCCCAGAAGCCCCAGCCACTATGGTCAATGCTCAGGGCTTCTGGGAGCTGAAGTCTAGAAACATCTGGGGATCCACAGGTTGAGAACTACTGGGTTAGACTGAGAGAGGAGAGTAGCTCAGTGTGACCCCAATGAATGCTGTAGCTGAATTGGGATCCAAGCCCAGGTTTCCTTGCAGTGTGTCCACTGCTCTGCCCATAGCACACAGAAGTGAGTAGGAGACTAATCTATGTCTAAACTGCAGAGGCATTAAGGAGATCTGAAGAAATTTACATATGGTGTGCATGGGAGGTGTGTGATTTTGGCAGTCTTTAAAAGTGGATCCTGTTACAAAATAAAAGTCTTTCCTTACATGTCTGCTTTGCAAAAGTGACCTCAGAAGCACACCACACTTTGTTTAAAATTCTCTTTGGATCATTTTCTGTTGAATATTAATAAATAGCCTATGGTTACACTCTTCCTCCTTCTCTCCCTCCCTCTCGCTTTCTCTCACACACATACACATTTCCCAGCTACAGCACAGTGCATCTTAATATTGGCAGAAACAGTGTAACCTGAAAAATGAAATGTCAAAATATCTTTACATAGCTCTCCCAACATTATAGCACATGGCACTATTAATAAGCCCCAAAGACATGCTTCAGATAAATACGTTTAATTTAAACAAACATAATTACATTTCAGAAAGCTAGCTCATCTTTATGAATCATGGATATATAGCAGGTATGATGCAAATGCTAAATAATGGCCTCACACATATAGAGTAAGGCTGAAATGAGTTCTTCAGTTTCCCAGAACATTTTTTTTCTGACCTAGAAGAGAGCTTTTTGTTTTTCTTTCTCAGTGTGTAGGACAACTTAGAATTTCTTTACCTTTGTAATTTCTTTTGGTGTTCGTTTTGAGCTTACTTTAACATGAGACATCTGAAGTGGACTGATTCCCAAACTCCTGTTTCACATCTCCCCATTGCTGTACAGTAACCGTTGCTATCCACTTTTCCTGATCAGAAGAAACTTCACAGGCAGAGTTTCCTCATGACATCTTTTCCTGTGCTCTAAATGAAGCATAAAATAGAAAAAATGAAAAAAAAAACAACCCTGCATTTTCACCACAGCCCTAAATAGTAGTGAGTATGGCAGCAAAATGTATATAAGTGGATATTTAACATTAGTTTTATTTATCCACAAAATACATTCCAGAAATATGTTGGTGTGAGTTATACTAACATACTCACAAATGAATATTGGTGCTTTGGATTAGGAAGTCGATCTTCCTGACAAAGGGCCAAAGAACTCCATTGTTTTGTAAAAGATCTCACTTGTGATCTCTCAGACAGCAGCACACTTGCATGTTTACTTCACTTGAAAGAACACATGAATACACATGTATGAACGGAAGAGGTAGGCTTCAACTTTTATTGGTTAGAGCTGTTGATAGGGATGGCACATGTCTGGGTCTGGGCCTGTTGATTGAGAAGTTCAACCATCCAGCCCGATGACAGAACCATCAAGATGACAGATGTGAGATCCACCTGGGAGAATGCCACATTGTGGTCCCTCTGCCACCAGTGACATGTAGGAAAGGTGACTGCCTCCAAGCTGGGCATGGCCAGTTCTATCCCACACCAACCAAGTCCTTTAAGGCAATGGTTCTCAAATTTTTTACCCTGTGAGCCCCTTTGTATCTTCATGAGAACATTGCACCCCTCACTCCTTATCACACCTCCATGTCCTATTCTATGCCCCCCGGCCCCTTGCACCACATGAATCCACTATCTTAATGCTGTGTTCTTGTGCTCTCTGCCTCCTCTCTTCACTTGCCTTCCTCTCCCACTGGAAAAAACTTTCTCGTGGTCTCTAAGGCACATGTGGCCTCCTATGCCAACAATGGAATGTTCAGAGAAGCTGAATGGGAAAAGCATAAAAAAGAGAAGTTAATGTTTGCTATGTCTGAGTTGGAGGAAGGCATGACAGTGGAAGACACTTTGTATTGCTCTTTTTCAGAGACCAACCAATCCTCAATGGAGCATGCATGCACACACAGGCAGGCTGGCTCTTTTTTTTCACATTAAGTAGAGAATGAGTGGGTGTCATGATGCTCTAAGTGTGACTACCTGTGCATGCAGAGGAGCAAAGGAAATAACACCTCCCCACATACCTGATTCGAGTGAAGCCTATGTCCAGGTCACTTCAGTGGGGCATGCCAGCCAAAGAGTTCAAACTGCAGTCTAAACCCATCAGCTAGCAGTTCCCACATTCCCAAAAGTCATGCCAAACCACCACAGGCCTCTGGGAAGGAGGACCCAGAAAGTTGCCATGCTGGCAGGGGGCACAAAGGATCCACTCTGACCCAAAGCAGCAAATTCACCACATGATAAGTCACATGGCACTCATTTTCCCATAGCTGTGGGCAGATTATGGACCAAGTCACTTTGGTGAGAGGCATTTCCCGATTCAATCCACAAGACCCCAGAACCCCATAGGACAGTTCCTCTAATGAATTTGTTCTACTTGGTCTTTAGGAATCCAAATGGAACTTCCAGGAAAATATAAGAGAAGCATGGATCACCTACATAAGCAGCTATTCCCACTGCCAGGATGTTCCATTCCATTTCTTATTCCTTACAATAGACATTTAGACCCATTCTGCACTGGACTGTTATAGTGCTATTATTCCACTTGCAACATCCTATGGAATCCTGGGGTTTGCAGTTTCGGGAGGGGCCGACTGGCCACTCCCGAAACTGCAAACCTCAGGATTCCATAGGATGTTGCTGTGATAATGGGGTTTCCCATTATATAGGCTTATCAAAGGGAGATACTTCCCTCTTCAGGTAAACCAAGGGTTAATGAGATGTTAGGATTACATCAAGGGTCACAGGGTGAGAGCTGACCAACCAAAAAGAAAGGGTCAGCATCACAGGTCACAAGGTGAGAATTGACCAACCAAAAAGGAAAGAGGCGGGCATCTTGGAGAGGCTTCCAGATCCTTCCAAGGAGGAAAATAAAACTTCTGAGAGGCCATGTGGCCAGAGAGATACAGAGAGACAGAGAGAGAGACACAGAGATGAGATCTATGCCAGTTGTAGGCAGGCAGGCAGGCAGGCAGGCAGGCAGGCATGCCTGGCCTCCTGGCTTCTTTCTTCTAAGAACATCTGTGAGTACTAGAATAAAGTAGTTAGCCGCGTTAGGGCTGTTTATTATTTTGGGAAATTGGCTGATCTTAAGAATGTATCTGTGCTGTGATATCTGTTTTGTAAATTCTTGTAACTAAGTGTACCTGGGAGAGGGGGTCTCCCAAGTGTGATATTGTTTATTTGCATGCCTTGATTAAAACACTTTTATAAACCTCCGTTTCTCTCCATTTCCACGCCAGGGTTGGCACACGCTACATAGGACCTCTCACTCAGGGCAAGGGAGAGGTAGAAGTTCCTTACGCTTAGGGATTAGGCAGAGTCCCTCCTGTTCTGTCTAAGTAATTCATAATTCAGGGGGTGGTGGCAGCATATGAACTGGGAGATTGCCAGTGTTCCATGCGTGGAAGTCAGCTTTGGAAGGCTGGCAAGAACCCTAGTAAAAACACTGGGAGGGAATTTCCAGTCTTGCAAGGCTAGAAGTCTCTTAAGAGGCTGGAAATAAACCTACAGTGTCACAGTTGCAAGTGGAATAATAGCGCTATAACAGTCCAGTGCAGAAATGACCTTATGCCCCCTAAGCATGTTTACTCATTGAATGTATTCACACTCCACAATGATATCAGTCTTGTACTACTTTAACTTCTGTGGCTCCACCCTATGGAATCTTGGTATTTGTATTTTAGTAAAATACTCATAATTCTCTGCTAGAGAATGCTAATGTTCAAATGTGGGTACTGGAACTTTATAGGAAAAAGAATTTTAAGGATCTCACTAAACTACCAACTCAAGATTCCATAGTCATGGCAGTTAAAGTGTCATCAGTCTTAGGTAGAGGGCACCCCTTTATTTCCTACCACCACCATTTTTTGTTTGTTTGCTACTATAGGCCTTGAGATTCCATCTATCTAATCCTAGATCTGCCTCACTGTAGATTCAGATAGAGATGCCATGGCATAGTGAGGGAGTTAGTGTAATGATTCTATCCACTATACCTGTGGTTTCACTATTTGTGGATCAGCTTGTACTCCATTACTGTGCTTATGAACACCAATAAATGCTATGGAGTGGCTCTAATTATGGTGTTCAATACACATGTGCAGTGACAAGAATGACTCTCAAGACCAAAGAAAAGTGTATATGGTCAAGGGTACTTTTTTCCATGATTAATTCTTGCAAGAAAGAACATATTCTGTTTAAAAAGGACAATTCTCACCCTGTATGCTAATTTTAAAGTAAGAAGTTTAAAAGCCTTTCAGACATGGCCTTGATATAGAAATCTATGAGTGAACTGCAGCAGCAGTGATGACATCTAAAATGAAGAAATGGCATTTTCTATTGCTGGGGAAAGGATGAGTTCCCAAATGCCAGCTGTACAGTGGGGACAGAGACAGCTTCTTCCGTATGACACAGAATTGCAAGGCACATGTAGTAATAGTCAGCTCCCTCCCAGACTCCAACAGCAATATTTTCTAAAGGATTAACTGTGCTTGAAAGAGTTTCTCTGGTACACTTTTAATCAGCATCAAACTTCTGTGCCTGTTTCACCCTTTGCTTCCATCTAAAACAGTTATTGTCATAGCTCTGAAAAGTAAATGCCATATTTTCATTATCTTGCTGTGACAAAGATATATAGACAGGCTTCCACAGTTGTTACTGTTGTTATTTGCCATCAAGGTGACCTTGATTGATGATGACCCTATGAATCAAAGAATCACAGAATAATAGAGGTGGAGGAGGCCAAAAGTGTCATCTAGTCCAACTCCCTGCTGTGCAGAATAACACAACTAAACAGTCCTACAAGATGGCCATACAACTTCTATTTAAAGACCTCCAAAGAAAGATAGGTCATTTCCACCCTACACTGTTATAGTGCTATTACTCTCCTTTCAACTTCCTGTGGAATTCTGGAATTTGTAGCTTTCTGAGGCCAGAGAGCTCTCTGGCTGGGAATTCTAAATACCCCTCACTAAACTGCAAACCCCAGGATTGCTTAGGATGTTGAAAGTGGAATAATAGCATTATTATCATGCCTTGCTTTTGAGACTATGACAGCGAGGAGGAGGATTCTGACTCTGAGACAGAGGCTTCCCCAGAGGCTGAAGTGTCCTCAGAAGCTGGTCCAGAGGAAGATAATACACAACAACAACAACAAGGGCCTGAGCCAGGTCAACAAATAGAGGAAGACATAGCTGACACACCTACCTTGCAGCAGAGACATCGTGAAAAGGAGGGCTTGTGTCGCTTGGCCCGTTTAAGTAGCAAGAGAGCCCTAATGAGCGAACACCTGTGGTGACAGCAGCCATAGATAAAAGAGGGTTCCAGCTGGCATTTCCCCCCAGGGTCAGGAACTGGTCTCTTTGGCCCTGAAACCCTGTGCTCTTGGATCTGGTTGTCTTGGAACTCTGCCTGTTTGGACTACGGTTTGGATTTGCCCCTTTGGATTTGTTTGCTGTAGGCTTCCTTTCTGTTTCAACATTCTTTGACTCTCACCTTGTGAGTAGGAGCTGTGCTGCTTGAGATTTACTGTCTGCTTGCTGTGAACAAGACAATTACAACAATGTAGTGTGGAAATGGCCAAAGTTCACCACTCTCCAAGACAGTACATTCCACTGCCAAAGAGCTCTTACACTAAAGAATTTCTTCCTAATATTTAATTAGAATCTCTTTCTCTTGTAAATTTGGATCCATCCATCAGCAAAGAAGCTTGCTCCATCTTCCATATGGCATTCCTTCAGATAGTTAAATATCTTAATGTCACCTCTCAGTCTTCTCTTCTCCAAGCTAAACATACCCAGCTCCCTAAGCTGTTCCTCATAGGGCTTGGTTTCCAGACTTTTGGTCATCTTGGTTGCTTTCCTCTGCTCACATTCCAGCTTGTCAAAATCCTTTTTGAACTGTGGTGCCCAGAACTGGACACAGTATTGCAATGAGTTCTGATCAAAGCAGAATAGAGTAGTACTACTACTTTCTTTGATCTGGACACTGTACTACTGTTGTTACAGCCTAGAATTTCATTGGCCTTTTTGGCTGCAACATCATAATGTTGACTCACATTTATCTAAGACATCTGGATGCTTTTCATTTGTACTGCTTTCAAACCAGAAACATCTTTCTGTGTTTCATTTCCCCTGGCTAAATGTTATATCTTACAATTATCTCTTCTGAAATTCCTTTTGCTAATTTTCTCCCTGCTGTCAAAGTGATTTTGAAGTTTGATCCTTGCCCTCTGGAGTATTAGCTGCCCTTCTAATTTGGTGACATCTATAAATTTGATAGACATGATTTCTATTCCATCATCAAAGCCATTGAGAGACCTTCAGGACTCCTAATCTTCAATAGCCCTGGTCATATCTTGCAGACTGAGGGCTATGGCTTCCTTGATTTGAGTCTATCTACCTATTATGTAATCTCCCTCTTTTCCTACTGTCCTCAACTTTACTGAGCATTGTCACCTTTTCCAAGGAATCATGTCTTCCCATGATACATCCAAATGAGTTTCGTCATTTTGGATTCTAAAGAGAGGTCAGGAGGAATTTGTTCTCAGACTCATTTATTGGTTTTGTTTGCAGTCCACTGTATCTGTACAATCTCTCTCCAGCATCATGTATAAAATGAGTTGATTTTTTTCCCCCCATGAAACCTTCTTTCATCGTCTGTCTTGCAAATCCATACATAGAAAAGCAATCACAGCAGAGAGGAAAAACTAATACAGTAGCAGCAGCAGAGCAACAAGAAAAGAAAACAGTTGTTAAACAGTCTGACAGAATGCAATACAAACACAGTACAATACAGCAGAGTTAAATACAAGCAACATAGAAGAAATTGTTTTCAGAATGAGAAGAAGATGAATTTTAAGATTAAAATTGTGAGTGTCAAATGACAGGAGAAACACCATCTGTCAGGGTGGCTGGTACTCATGCCTTTTAAATGAAAACAGGGATCCCCGCAGCCTCAATCTAGAATCAGAGAAGACTATAAGATGTTATAAGCATGTGTGTATATTTGCATATACTTAAATGTATACCCTCTTTTTTAAAAAAATGAATCAGACTTAAGACAATTCAATAGTTTCTAAAGTTGGAGGTAGGAGGTGGGTAGGCTACATGGGGTGAAAGGGACAACATAGGAGGGGGAAAAAAGGTACAGGGTCTGCCCTAGATACTTTGTTGTTTGAGGTGGAGCACTCTTAAATCATGGCACTCTTTGGAGCAAAGAGCAGTCAAGATATTTTGGCACTTGAGAAAAAAGCCCACATTTTCCTCTTTCCTGCAACAAAAAAGAATGCAATAATCAGCATTCAAATAACTAACAGTGTGCTGCTGTTTTGTGACAATCAAAATATGCTACTTGAGGCAGCCACATCACACAAATGCTGGGGCCAACTCTGCTAATTTAAAGCAAGTATCCTGGGGTAAGGGCATTGGGCAGTGATAGCAGAAAAAGGAGCTAGAGTAGAAGTGAAATATTTGTGCTAGTTGTTCATAATTAGCCATGGTACTTCCCTGCTTTCAGTTACAAAAGGAAATGCGCTATCTCTATTAAAGTCATATAAATATGTGTGTATAAGCTAACATCATGTTGTTCCAGTGTGAACACTTGATGATGTAGCCTGAATGCAGCAGTAAACTATCGTTTATTGCCCTGTGCAAACTGGCAGAAGCTTGAGACCTAATGTAGAGCACAAGGAAATATAGTTTAAATTTTCTCTTCCTGAACAAACCATGTTGGTTGCTGTTTCCAAATTGTGGTTAGGCTAAACTATCATTTTGCTAGGTTTGTATGCAGCAACAGACCACAGTTAATTATCTATACAGGATATTAACAAGCCAGCAGGTACCAGAATCTGTAACTTTACCTGATTAAGAAAGTAACTTAAATGGACTTCCACCCAAGGTCAAGCCCTAATCAGCTTGAGACCTTGATATTTGAGGTGACATCTCATTATATGTGTGTGTGTGTGTCTGTGTGCGTGTGTATTTCTCCAGCCACTGGCAGATGCTATAAGACCATCATTGGGCCTGATACATTGCGTGGAGATGTGATGAGGGCCTGCTGTGCTGTGCTGTGCTGTGTTGCCCTTGGAGGTCCAACTGACATTCATAGTGGCTTCATTTTAGTATCAGGTTAATAGAAGGCCTAGAGATCATGAACTGATTAGGTTGTGAAGTTCTGTTTCAGTGCACAGTTTTAACTTGTTTTGTCTCCTCTGACATAACATTTAATTGTTTTAACTTTTTAAAAATATTTATACAGTTATACATTTTTTTAAAAAGAAGAGTTCTGTTGTCTGTGCCCTGCACTGAGTTCTGATGTAGAGAGGGACATAAATATTTTAATAAAGAAGGAAAGAAACCCATTAAACAAATGATATCGTTTGAGGAGACATCAGTGTTAAAAGGAAAGGTGGGGTGAAGGAATGTAGTGGCACTTTTGAATTTGATTTATTTTAGCACGAGCTATTCTTGATTTCAGTCCAGAGATTCACATGCACTGATGGACTGCAATATTAATGCCACAGATGGAAATGCCAAGATTTTGGCATTCGTATATCAAATTAATTCCCCAGGCCATATCTCCCTTTAGTCCATCTTTAGAGCATGCAAACTTTGAAAAAGAAAGACAAATTTGTCCAATTCACATCTTGGACAAAGTATAGTTGGATAGAATCAGAGGAAGACCTATAACAGCAGTGAATGTTTCATAGTTGCAAACAGTTGCATGGCTAGCAAATGTTCCATGGTTGCAAATGTTACAACTCTCTTCATCTGCAAATAATTTATATGGAACATTTGGACTTTCAAGAGCATAAACACCATTTGAAATCTGTTGTGTGGCAGAAACTATTAAAACGATTGGATTAGTATTAGAAGTGCATAAAACAGTAATACAACAATTCTTTGGTAAATCGGTTGGATCGAAACTAGTGTGGGTATTTGGCCCAGTGATAATAATTTCAGAATGGAATTTGAATGGAATTCAAATTAAATGGCATTTGGCCCTCTCCCCCCATTAAATCAGTTTCAGTAGCAACAAAGGAATGTGCAACTGAAGTAGTTCATAGGTGGCAAATATGTCCAACCAACCTATATAGAATTAGTGGGTATAGTCCTAAAAGCTGCTGGATAGGATGTGAAGACATAGGCTGACTGGAACACATGTGGTTGTAACATCCCAAGATGAAAGCATTTTGGAAGGAAATCATAGAGTGTTTGAATCTATGTCTAACTAAACCATCCAGTTGAGAGAGATACTAGCATTTTTCTTTACCAGGGACCATGAAAAGTGTTTGTACACAAATCTTATTTCTATATTATTGGAAGTTGCCTGGATGGAAATTGCAAAATCTTGGAAAACCTTCAAAGGTCTTTCATTAAGGATATGGCTTGACAGAGTTTGGTCAACTACTCTATCTGAAAAATTCAGGATGCAAATAAAGGAAGACAGTTTTTTGTAAAAAATCTCATCCTCATTTCTCTACTACACTGCAAATCTGACTTTAACACATGGACTGCCAAGAAATCAAATGGAGTTTTCGATCTATGGCTGGAATTCAGCATGGGACTTGCATCTTTGTAAGTGGACATCTGCATTCACTTAAAGTGACCTTACAACATACAAGCATCCATAATGTTAGACTGATACCCATGGCATTGTGCACTGAAATTCACTGAGGGGACATAGACCTCTGTGATGTACTTATGTACTTTCAAGTAAGTGTTCTGTAAAGAAGGGAGCAAAATATTCAGTTTCCCTTTTGTTTTATTTTGTTCTGCAGTGTACATAGCCCCAAATATGTATATGTATATGTAGCTGTGCCCAACTCTCCATATAATACATTTTGGTCCACTCAGAATTAAATTTGCAAGACTCACCCATACAGAGCAACTTCTGTTTCTTCATGCAGATTCACTTTTGTGCATTCAAAAGCTGAATTTGTATTACATTAGCTGTGCTACTTGGGAGAATCTTGGGTTGCTTGGGAAAATCATTAATCATTATTAATAACTGTTCAGTTTCAGCTGCTCTGGAGGATGAGTGCCTATAACTTTGGATGCTCAAATGTTTCTCACATTGCATATCAATCTCAGATCCTCATGAGACTCAGTTGCCTCTCCTAAACAGTCACCAAACACAGTACTCTATATGAATGAATAATATAATTGGGAACAAACAGAAAGAAATTTAATATTATTTATATAAATTCTAAGGAGACTTTCATTACAGAGGGCCAAAAGGCAATGAATCCATTCCCGTAATTTCTGATACAGATTTTTTATTCCTATAGATTTTGAAACATCTCAGTATTGTCTTTGTTGCATTTTTCAGAATCCCAGTAGCATTCTTCTTGGAATCCAGTCTCATATTGGATTTTGATACGTCCCTCCCTTTGCCTCATTGAACAGTGTTTGCATTTTTGTGCATATTTTTAGATGTACAATTTTCTCATGTACAGAAATTTATACATATTTCTCTTGTTGACTAAAGTGTATTGGTGGACATTTTCAAATATGCTCATTTTTAACTGTGTGCATTATTTCAACATGGACATAGATTTGTGCATTTGCACAGATTTATGAAATGAGATGCCCTTCTTTCTTTTGCCAGTCTTGCAAAGTTGTAAAACTGATTATTTTTGTGGGAAATCAGAACCCAATGAATTTCTCTCCATCCTTAGTTTTAGCATGGTTTGACTTATTTCTGACATATTTACACTCATAGCAATGTAATTCTGTTGGCCTTCAACATTTAAAAGCACCTACTGGGGCAGTCAGTCACGATCTCTCCCTTGGGTGCTTGTTTGGAATAAGAAAAGCTGGTGCTATTCAGAGGTGAGGTTATAAAAGATCACTTTTCCCCTTCCACGTTTTCATTTGCTTTTCAAAATTTGTCAGTATTTCTGTCACTTAACACAATATCTTCGATAAGAGTTTCCTCTCCTTATCTATGCCTTCAAAGACTTGTCCTGACAGAAGAAGTTGAAAAATATAACCATGGTTGAAATGAGAGAAAGAGAGAGAGAGAGAGAGAGAGAAAGACAGAGGATTTGCATTGTCAAGTCTGAAAAAGTGTTCAAAGAACACCTTAAAGTTTTGGCATGCTAAGGGAATCAAATGTTACCCAAGAATTGCAAAACTTTTTCAAAATAGCTAATAAATTCTTTCCAGAACAGTATATAGCTTGGTGTGTATCCAAAAATGGTTATGTTATTTTGAAAATTGTCTAGTATGTAGAAAGACTCTTACTCCCAATCACACCTTTGTGTTTCTCAGTTGACAAATTAAGACCTAAAACTGGTCTTTAAAGAGCTTGGTCTGAACCTTTGTTTGGTGGAAGGAAAGATCCTAGAGCAGATTATTAAACAGTCAGTTTGTAATTACTTAGAAAGCAATGCCGTAATCTGGATTTCTCAGAAATAAGTCATGCCAGACTAATTTTATCTCTTTTTACGATAGAGTTACAAGCTTGATAGATGAAGGGAATGCTGTGGACATATTTCAGTAAACCTTTGACAAAGTTCCTCATGACATTCTTGCAAAGAAGCTACTAAAATGTGGGCTGAACAGGGCTACTGTTAGGTGGATTGGTAACTGGTTAACTGATTGAACCCAAAGGGTGCTCACCAATGGCTACTTTTCATCCTGGAGAGAAGTGACTAGTGGGGCGCCATATGATTCTGTCCAGTGCTGTTCAACATCTTCATCAGTGACTTGGATAAAGGAGTAGAGAGTGTGCTGATCAAATTTGCAGATGACACCAAATTGGGAAGGGTTGCTAATATGCCAGAGGACAGGATCAAATTCAAAATGAGTTTGACAGATTGGAGAGCTGGGCCAAAGCTAACAAAATGAACTTCAACAGAGAGAAATGAAAGGTCTTACACTTAGGCAGAAAAAATGGAATGCACAAATATAGGATGGGGGGCACATGGTTGGATAACAGTACATGTGAAAGGGATCTAGGAGTTTAGATAGATCACGAGCTGAAAAGGAGTCAGCAGTGTGATGCAGCAATCAAGAAAGCCAACGTGATTCTTGGTTGCATCAACAGGAGTATGGTGTCTAGATTAAGGGAGGTAATGGTACCACTCTATTCTGCATTGGTTAGACCTCATTTGGAATACTGTGTCCGGTTTTGGGCACCTTAATTCAAAAAGGATATTGATAAGCTGGAGCATGTCCAGAGGAGGGCAACCAAAATGGTGAAGGGTCTGGAGGCCCTGAGCAGGGGATGTTTACTCCTCAGAAAAGAAGGTTAAGAGGGGACATGATAGCCATGTTTAAATATTCGAAGGGCTGTCATGTCGAGGAGGGAGCAGGCTTGTTTTCCACTGCTCCAGAGACTAGGACAAGGAGCAATGGATTCAAGCTGCAGGAAAGAAGATTCCACCTGAACCACAGGAAGAACCTTCTGACGGTCAGAGCTATCCAGCAGTGGAAAATGCTGCCTCAGAGTGTGGTGGAGTCTCCTTCTTTGGAGGTTTTTAAACAGAGGATGGATGGCTATCTGTTGGGAATGCTTTGATGTATGTTCCTGCATAGCAGGGGGTTGTACCAGATGGCCCCTGTAGTCTCTTCCAACTCTATGATTCTATGAATAACATAGACCTCTGTTCTTGTGGGCTTCTTCCTTCCCAGTCAGTATCTGAATCCCCTTTCTCATCCATCTTAACATGAAACATTTTCAGGTTTGTTAAACCACCACTTAGGGGTCTCTAAACCAGATTACTATGGTTCAAATGATCTCTACAAATTAAAATGTTAAGTTTTATTTAATGCTGAAATGATGTTCTAATAAGTGCAGTAACTCGAATGTTAGTGTGTCTATACCACACAGTTATAATATACCACTTTAAGCAGTATGGCTCTATCCTACAGAACCCTAGAATTTGTGATTTTGTAGAGTTACTCAAAATAATTGGGTTAGCTCAGGTGACAGGACCCACATTAACACACAAGAGATAATGTCAGAATTGAAATGGCCATAACTTTAGTGGTTACAGCTGTTAGAACCTTTGCTCAGCATAGGCTGAGACAGTTATTGAACAGCTCAATTTGAGCTGATGCTATTCTGCCTCCAGACCACCCACTGGAGGGAAATCTACAGGATGGGAGTAACTGGGATCCACATGGGTGGAAGCTATTGTGTGTTTCCTACAGATAGTAGTTATTACCTCAGCTCAAGTCCTTGAAGTGGGAGAAAAGGACACACAGGATTGTCACACAAAATGAATCCTACCCACTGTGTACATCACAAGAAAAAGGTGGGCTAATCTGTCAGTTTCCACAGCTATGACCAAGATCATAGCACATCTTGACTCCTGTACAGTGAAATATCCTGCCCAAGTCAGAAGGATGAATTCTTTCCAGCCAGTAGAGAGCTTCAAATCTGTAGGAAATGTCTGGATGAGCTGTCATTGTGCTCCCAGATGTCACCTTAGAATATCCTACCATGCTGGTAACTCTTCTAAGTCAACACTTCTGGGTGTCTTTATATCCTTCTGAGGCAGACCCAAGTGGAGACTTCCACTTCTGATATCTGTGCTGGGAAGCGTCACTTCCAGCCAGCCAGCTGCTTGTATGGATGGATGCTCCCAATGTTTGCAAAGAGTCTGCACTATGTGTAGGTCATTCTAAAAAGAAGAAGAGCCACAGAAAATGATGGTTCATCAGCACAGTCGTGCAGCCAGCAAAGGGACTCCCAGTAAGTCAGGATCCCATGCTTCTGTGCTAGAGACCAATGCTTTTGAACTCCAGCTTCTAGCCAAAGATAATAAGTATCTCCACTGAACTACAAATTCTAGGATTCTGTAGGATACAGCTGTGACCTGTAAAGTACCTAACTCCTACAACTATGTAGTGTGAATACACTCATAGTTTACTGGTTCAGCTTCAGAATGTTGCAGAGAAAATCTCTTTTTTTAATTTTTTTTAAAATTTATTTACATTCAAAAGTGATCTCAGTTACATACAATAATGTTCCAATATAACAAAATCAGGAAAATGAAGACACAAAATGTGAAAAAAGGCTATGGCAGTGACTGCTTATTCCAATCTAGTCATCATGAGAAACTTTGGTTTAACAGATGTGATCATATTGAATGAACAGACATGACAGAGTGGGAAGGGAAGGGATTTGTTGGACCCGTTGGACCTTTTGTACCCACTTGCTGAATTTTCTTCCCAGCAGCAAAATGATGAAATGAAATGATCTTGTGAAAGTCCATCCCGGTTAAGTAACATTAAAAGGCACCACAGCCTGAGAGATCCTTCCATTGTAATCTCAACCATCTTCCATTGCTCTCTGTTCAGTATGAGTAATTCTGTTTTATTGTTGTGTGCCTTTAAGTCATTTCCAACTTATGGCAGTCCTAAGGTGAACTTTTCATAGCATTTTCTGGGCTGAGAGTATGTGGCACTCCCAAGGTCACCTAGAAGGTTTCTGTGGCCAAGCAGGGAACTGAACCCTGGTATCCAGGGTTGTAGTTCGATACTGAAACCACTATGCCCCTTTGACTCTCAGCCAATGCAGTACTAAAATCTATTCTCCAATATTCTGAAAAACGTTTTCTTCCCTTATGAAAGTGGATTACATTCTTCCATATTTTCAGAGTGCTTTAGAATTGTTGTGTATGATTTTTTCCAGCTCACTGTGTCACTATGGGGTGGCTAAGGATGCTGCATGTATAGACTCCCCACTACCATATTAACTGTGCTCCATCACCAAACAGCTTCCATGGCTGCCCACACTTCCGGATGTGAAAAATACCCATGGCAAGAATTGTTTCACAGATATCTCCGGCTGGGTTTAAAATAAAGTATGGGAAACAAAGGAGGCTGCAAATTCTTTGGCCATGCTGTGAAGGACAAGCGATTCACCTATCATGACTGAGACTAAAACATGAACCCTTCAGCCAATCTGTGAATTTCACTCATTTTTTCTTCTTTTTTTAAAAAAGCCATTCATTTTCCACAACATAATGTGCAGAATTTTTTGTCTTCTACTCAGCTCCTGTCTCTTTATTATTTCATATGTACAAGAGGAGAGAGGTTCATTCTCACAGCTCCCCAAGTCTGAATGACAGTTACAGCAGATATTCTTAGAGAGGATTAAAAGCTCAACTTGGCTAATTTGAGGATACGTGTTCTTTCGTTCCTCCAGACATTATCCAGTACAGCTTCTAGGAGTGAACCACTGACACGACAATGTCACTAATGTCTCACAGCAAGTAATCTTATCCATTAATAAATAAAAAGATAAAGACATTATCCATATAATTGCCACATTACACAAGAAGAGAGCAATTTACTGAGAAGGTCTGCAAAAGTCAAGGAAATCATTACATTCCATGGAAAGTTATATGGTTTGCCTCACACAACAGACAGTGAAAATGAGTGGGGGGTGGGAATTACATAAATACTTATGTACATAGTGAACATAAACAGAATGGAAAAGGAAACAAGTCTTTAAAAAATAATAGAAATAAGTGAAAAATAAAATGAACTAACTTACCTATATACAGGTAAATTAGTAAACAGTTTATCAGAATGTGCTCCAGTAGGCCTGATAGCAGGGGCCGGAGATGTTAACTGAAGGTGTGTCCACACCGCAGAGTTTGGCTGCCATGATTCCATCGTACAGAATCGTTGTGAATTATAATTTAGTAGTGAGGCACTTAAAATTATCTACAAGAGGCCTTTAGTGCACTCCCCTGAAGGCAAGGGCAAACTTCCTCTGAACAAATTCAACCAAGTAAACCCACTGATAGGTTCACTTTAGGGTTACCATAAGTCAGAAATGACTTCAAGGCACACAACCACATAATACACACAAAGAGAGAGACAGAGAGGGAGAGAGATACTAGCTAAAATTCATAGATTTTTCAACTTTGATAGGACAAAGTTACTTGGAGCGCAAGGTTTTCAACAAAGTATAAACACATACCTTATGTGTATATTGCCTCTGGAAGACTCCCCCCTCTACCAGTTCATTCTAATGTACAATGTACCAGTTCATTGTAATCTGCCACATTATATCAGTACTCACATTTTCCGATGAACACAGGAGCTCAAGGATCTTAGTATTGTCAATGACTGTCAGTGGTTGATTCTGTAAAAGGATCTTTCCCAGCCCCAGCTGGAGTTGAAGAAAAGTCTACTGGCAAATGTAGACCCAAAGATGCAACCTTTGGCATGCACTACAGGTACTCTGACCTGTGGCATTCTTCCCACTTTTCTAGCTTGATCTTCTTCTTTGATAACAAGGAAGGACATATGAGCATGGAAGCATTCTTGTTAGCTTCTGGCTTTCAAGGTCTGCACACTGAACTGTTCCTATGATCCCCCTATATAATTATTTGATTATTACTAGTAGGATGCCTCAACAGTCATCCTATTAGTAATACAATCAAGGCTGAGGAATACCATAATACCACAAGGCTGATATAGCATCAGTGGAAGCTGGTTTTAAAGTGGTTTCCTCAAGTGCCCTTGTAATTTTACTGTTCCATCCATCTCTGAGAAAAGGACTCCTCTTGGCCTTTCCTCATCCTGATTCACTCACCAACACTTGTTACAGCTGTTGCTGTTAAATCATATAGTACTATCAGTACACTTGATAGTTGACAGCATAAAACAATAAAAGAGACAGACATGAGACCGGGGTCCATCTAATCTTGAATGAAGTGCCAACTGAGCAGAGTAGAACACATCTGACAGAGATGCTGTGAGCAGAGCAGTGGTAAATTCTGAAGCATAGATGCTCATGGTGACAGCCTCTGTAACCCTGCCTCATGGAAGATGCAAAAAGTCACTTTCAGTCAGCTATATGAACTGTATACCTTTTTTTGTCTCGGGTCCTTTTTGTGCTGCTGCCACACCAGGATAAATCTGTGCCTTAGCAGCAGCAAATCTAAAAGTGGTAATGTTTTAGTGGCCACTGAAAGCCCCCAGAGGTCTTTGTAGCAGCCACAGACAAAGTTAAAAAAAGTTTATCAGTCAGTTACAGTTTTTGTTTTGTTTTGCAAGGGAGTATCCAGCAGCATAGTCAGCACACAAAGTGAGGATCAAGGTTTTCCAGGAACATGAGAACCAAAGACCCAAAACTAAGAATGTGTTGCTTCCACCAGTAATACCAGTTGTCTGAAAGAGATTTATCCCCACCCCATCCCTTGTATTTATTTGCCAAGAGCCTCTCACAGCTGTCTGCCTAATTAATCCCAACTCTCTATATAAATACTCTGAATCTTTGGGCCCTTCCTTTCTCATCTATGCTGAGCTGCAAAAGTACTGTCCTTTTTTCTGTCTGTTTTGTGGCTTTTGGGGAGGATAACTTCTTTTGCACCTGAATCCTGGGGCTGGGGCATGACAAGTGTGGTCACTTTGTTCAATTAATGAGCAATGCAGCCAACCCTAAAGTTGTCCTTTTTCTGTATAACAAACAATTCTGGCAGTTTTAATCTCCACCAGGAAAAGTTTGCTTATAGAGCTAATGTTCTTTATGACCTACCAAAACCCAAAGCTGTCCCTGAAATTTTACAACAAAATATAGGTTACTGACACTACATACTGTTCCGGGAAAATACATACCTGCATATCTAGTTATTGCAAGTTTGCAGCCAAGCTCAAAGAGAAACCCGAGAGTGGTGGGGAAATATCCTCCTCCTCCTCCCCCTTTCTCTCGCCACAATCCGACCACCCCCACCCACGTGAAGCGGGGGGGGGGATGTTTGGTTTCCCCCATGGAGGGCCAGGCTAAAGGGGGGCGGGGCGCCAAGGCTCTATTTGGGGCTCCCCCCCCCCCTCCGCCTTTTTTAAATTGCGGGGAAGGGGTTGTGCTTGGAGCACAGCCGACCGTGTGGTTGGCGGGCCTTTTTAGCGGCCTAGGGGTTTAGCGACGGTGCGGGAACGGGTGGTTATCCCCCCCCGGGCGCCACCTCCATTTCCGGGAGGATTGTTGGCCGCTTAGGGACTTTGGGCTCGTGGCTGGGGCGGGGGGAACCCTGCGGGAGTCGGCTGAGCGGACGCTCCGGTTCCCCCCCCCTCCTTGGGCCCAGCAGGGCTGAGAAGGACAAGGGCGGCCGCCTGGGCCCGCCCGGGTAAAAGGAAGGGAGCGGGTGGCTTAGGCCTTGGATCGCCCTACCTCCGCATGGCCTGGTGTCCTGGGGATGCGAGAGGGAGGAATCGGGTTTAAGATCGGTTGTTTCCCCCCCCTTCCTCCTTTTCCCCCCCCAACTGCAGGGGCATCGGGGTTTAAAACAGTTGCGTGATGAGGGATTATAGTTTGGGTTTTAGAAGGTCCAATGGCCTCTAAGCAGGCTCCGGGGGGTTTGGGAAGCAAGCAGCCCCCCAAGAAGGCCACCCCCCCAAAGGGGGCTGTGCAGCCAGGGGAGTCACCCAGAAGGGCCCAAGCGTGCTAGGGCACCCTCAGCTTTGGTGCCAGGGCCTCATTTTTGGATGAGGATGGGGGTTTCGAGTATGGGGGTGCCATCTTTGAGAAGCTCCAGGCTTTTGGGAAAAAAAAAGGCAGTGGGGGACGGGGTGGGGAAAGTGATGAGCAGCAGTCCCATCCCGGGTACAATTAACCAGATTTTGGCGGGGTTAATGCCATTGAAAAGGACAGGGGGGGCGAAGGCTAGTAATTGTTCCAAGAGCCGGGAACAAGTTTGGGCTGCGCCACGCAACATTTGGGAACCTGGGCCATGGGGAGAGGCGACAGAGGAAGATTTTCGGGTGAGTATGGTGGTACGGGGATTCAATTTTGGTTTGGGGCATGGCCATGGACCTTCCCTCCCCCCCCGAGGAACATGGTGGGGGCCCCCTCCGGGAGGTTTTGGTACCTCCTTTTTGGCCTCGGGGGATAATTGTTCCCCTTACAGCGGGGAAAGGGGAGGTAAGCCAATCCCGGGAGGCCACGGGTTTCCCAGGGTGGTTGCTGGATCACGTGCTCAGATAAGGATAAGGACAGGGCTGGGGGCCCCCATCCAGAGGCTGAGGGGCAGTTGGGGGTTTTGGATGAACACCTCGCTACTGCTACGTGGAAGATGGGAAGGGGGAAAATTTTTGTTTTTCTCTTTTTTTTTTGGGAGTTAAAAAAAAAAGGGAAAGGGACGATCGGATGCGACTGAAAAGGAGAAATTAAAGAACCGTAAGATTGATAAGAACTGGAATAATTGGTTTACGGGCTATTTTATTTACATGGATGTTATTGTTAAGGCCCAGCCTTAGGGCACATTCCATGTTGGTGTATTTGAATACAATTTTCAGGGCGCGGGCATTTTAGGGAATGGATGGCTCCATTATGATGAGAAGTTTAGGATGCGGGCTGCAAAGCAGCCCAACCTGCGTTGGGACAAGATCATAACAAATTATGGATGCAGACATTAACACCGGCTTCCCCTTTTTTGGGGAGAGGTCACAATCAGGACACCTGGTCGGATTAATAAGTCTGGGGGGGCCCAAACCCGCACCCAGGGGCCAGCCCAATAATGCTGGGAGTTTGGGACCCAAGGGTTTTGTGCCAGGCCCCCCTGTAGATACAAGCACCTTTGCGGGATCTGCTGGGGACCGGTTTCCACCCGCAACTGCAACAAGGGGAGAGGAGGAGGGACAGGTTTCAAGGAAGGAGGGGGAAAAACGGGGGCCTGGACCGACATCGGTTCACAAAGGGCCCCACCCAATTAAGGTGGATGGCTGTTGCCGGGCCCTGATTATCCGGACCGAGCTGCGGCACAATATCTGTTGGAGGGTTTTACCGAAGGTTTTAGGATTCCTAGTGTGGGGCCTCATAGGTTCTTTATGGCTAGTAACCTTGGTCATTTAAAGGGGTAGAGCCCCGATTAGGGAAAAAATTAGGAAGGAGGTAGCGGAAGGCAGGGTTTTGGGCCCTTTCATAGCCTCCCACTCCCAATGTTAGGATTTCCCCATTAGGTGTAGTTCCTAAGGAAGCACCAGGTGAGTTTAGGTTGATCCACCATTTGTCTTCCCTGGGGTTTTAATGTTTACCCTGTTTTGTGTTCGGTCAGGACACTTCCTTTGATGCAGCAGTTGAGTGGTGCGTAGGCAAGGGGTAGGAGCAGAATTGGCTAAATCGGACATCAAGTCGGCTTTCCGCTGCCCAGTTACCCAGCTGATTTTGAATTTTTGGGTTTTGCATTTGAAGGAAGTTTTTATGTCGATCGTGCCCTCCCTATGGGATGCTCAGTGTCGTGTTCTGCCTTTGAGACTTTGTATTTTTTGGAATGGGCCATGAAGAAGTCGGGCCTCTGGGGATAGTGCATTCCCGGATGTTTCTTTTTTTTTCAGCAAGTTCAGGACAGTGTGGGTTCTTGTTGGCCGAATTCACATCTCTTATGGGTGAGTTGGGTGTACCTTTCTCACGGAAAACGAGGGCCCTCCCCACCTTACATTTCTAGGCATAGAATTGGATACAGTCAATCGTTAAAATTTCCTGCGGTCAAGGTTCGGGATTTGAGGACACGGGTAGCAGATTTCCTTGGCAGACGTAAAGGGAACTCTTAGGGGAATTCCCGGAGATACTTTGGGCATTTGAACTTTGCCCGCAGGGTAGTGGCGCCCGGCAGGGCGTTTCTTAGGCGGCTGTGCGATGCCACTAAAGGGGGGCATAAGCTCATCATAGGATTAAATTACCAGGGAAATAAATTGGACTTGAAGGTGTGGCAGGAGTTCCTGGAGGGGTTCAACGGGGTCTCATTTTGGCTAGACGAAATAAAGAGGGGTGCTTTGAGATTGATTGGATGCAGCAGGTTCCATGGTTTTTGGGAAACTTTTTCAGGGGTAGGTGGTGTGGCAGAGATGGCCTGAAGTTGGGGGGAGGGGGCCTCACAGCAGATCTCACATTCCTGGAATTCTTCCCAATCCTGGTGCAGTTACATCTGGGCATGTGAGTTGGTGAATCACGTGATTTTGGTGCGATAACCAAGCTACAGTCAGGGTTATTAACTCTCTTTCCTCTAGGTCACAGCGCGTCATGCGTTTGGTCTGGGCTTTCACGCTGCAATTCTCCCTTATAACATAGTCTTTACAGCTGTACACGTGGAGGTGCAGATATTCTTGGCACTCTCTCGTATGCAGATGGATCGTTTCAGAGAGCTGGCACCAATGCAGCACCTCTTCCAAAAATGCCCTCCGAGCTGTGGACTCTTGGCGGGGTAGGTAGCACGGTGTTGGTATGTCAATTGTGCCCAGTACCGAAAAAAGCTATTTAAGGTCAGCTGAGGAGTTTGCTAGTTTTCGGGGGGCTAAAGGGTTGCAGGACTTGTGGCCAATCCCGGTGGATATATTTTGCAATTCTGTGTTGCCCTTGAGCAAGCTAATTTATCTCCTCAATCTATGAATTCAAACGGCCCTGGCTTTTTGGTCCAAGGTAAAGGGATTCCCCGACCTTACCGGTGATTTTCGGGGGCCCAAGTTTTTTGGGAAGGGGGGACTCGGCAAAGGGGATGGTCCGGGCGGCAGCAGCCGCTTTCCCCCCAACTCCTGGGGTTTGGGTGGCTGGAGGGGGTTGCTCTTTACCGTCGAGGCTAATTTTTTTGAGCGGCCTTCGGCCTTTTTTGGGGCTCTGGGTGGTGACTGGTAGTGCAGAGCAAAAGGGACCAGTGGCAGGGGATTGGAATTTCGGGGTTTGACCTGGGGGGGGCATTGGGGGTCTCCATAAGGGGCTCCAGACGGGCCAGACCAAGCGGGGGTTGTGGTCACACTATAGAGGTTTTCTGACCTGGCATTATGCCCTGTCAGAGCTTGAGCTTTCACTGCTGACCAGGGAACACACGAGGGGCCCCTTTTTTTTGCTAAAGCACCACTTACCAGGTACCAGTTCTGGGCCCTAACGAAGAAGGCTTTTCATTTGGGTCTACAGGGCGTTAACTTTGGCACACATTCATTTTGCATAGGGGCGGCTTCCATGGGGGTGGATGGGCTTAATGGCTGGAGATATTCAGAGGATTGGGGGATGGAAGTCTCCGGCATATCGGCGGTTTTTGGGGGATCCCGCAGTGTGGGTTTTTTTTTTTTCAGAATGACCTGCTTCGGGAGGAAACGAGTCTATCTGTGGTCACAGTTTATTTTTGGGCAGAGCGGCATCTCTGGCAGTCCCCGGGCTCGAACCTGGCATTGGGAGATCGTGTTCCAACAATGGCTGGGCAGGAGGGGCCTTTAGTGGACGGTTTGTTACCTACGCTGTATGGTGAGACTGTGGGCCTCCGCCTGACATGCTTCATTTACCTGGGGGGGAATGACCTTACTTTTTTAAAAGGGAAGGCCTTATTTTTCAGGCCATTCACGACATGCAGCACATTCAAAACACATGGCCTCACACTTCCATTGCTTGGTCAGCACTGGTTCAAAAAGAGTGTGGGGTGGGGGAGGTGTCCTCGGCCATTGGATTTGTTGCCTGTGGGTGAACCGGAAATTGGAAAGCCATGAGGCAGGGCTTGGGTTACTTTTTTCCACACAATGACATTGTTTTTGACAAATCGGAGCTGTACAGGGCCCGGTGGGGGGCCCTATAACCGAGGGCATTGAAATATTTCTGTGCGATTTGCAAGAAGGAATGAGTCATCCTGGAGGGGGGTTGGGGGGAAAAGGGCTAAACAGCGCTTTTCCTTTCCATGGCCAGTAAGGGGGGGGGGGGCCATGGGTTTTGGCGTTCCTTGGCACCCTTTGGTGTAGGAAAAATTCCTTGAGGAGGGCCTGGGACTGCCCTTCTGGCTTGAGCCCGGGGGACTCGTTCGGGCTCACCTTCCAGACAGGGGCCGGCCAAGGTATGGTCCACTTTTTGGGCGCTTTGGGGTTGGTATCTCGTCCTGCGGCCAGGGGAGATGGTTTGAGGCTGACTCTTGCCCTGGTCCACCCAGGTTGGTGGCCCCCCCCTTTTAAAAAAACATCATGTGCACGCTCAAGTCCAAGTCCAAGTCCAAGTTCAAATTCATGTTCAATACCATTGTATTTTAATTAGACATATTAATAAATTGCCCTTAGTTCAACCCAAGCCCTGTGTGTGGTCTCCTCATTTGTGGGTGGGGGCAATTTAAAAGTTTGTGCCACTTATAGCTCTGGCTCTTTTCAATGCTGCATTTTGTCTCTCAAAAGTGGCACATACTGAAAGTACCTAAAAGTACCCGGGAGCACTGCCTGTGTATTTGCCTCTGGGAAAATTTGGGGGCCCAAAAAAATTTTTAGCAATTGCATTCCACATAGTTTTGAGGAATTTCCTTCTCCTCTTCTCCCTTTTAGTGGGCTGACATTAAGTAGGCTACAAAGCCAAAAAATTGTAAACACTCTGGGGTTGACATTGCTTGACATGCTGTGTATTTCTCTGAGCTAGGGGGCTGTATGACATTAAACAGGCTGGCTCCATGTAGGTGGGATCTGCTTTGTTTCTGTGACTTGTATTTGTCTATTGGTCAGTGCTCCCCAATTATTAGTCTGTAAAAATGGATGATCAACTCGTTTTAATGATGCATGTCTTGTTTACAAACACAGATTTTTCAGTTTGAAACATGCTGCAGAGATTTTTTTAGCCCATGGAGCATTTGTGCTTTGTAAAATGTCATTCAGATCAAAACATTGGTTTCCGGTGCCTCATAATTCAGTGGAAAAATGCGAATGCAGCCAGGATTTTGAGTTTCTACAGAAAAAAACTTTGTCTTGGATCTGCTTACTGCTAATGGAAGGAGGCGACTTCTGGAATTACATTCTCTGACTAGAAGTCATTGCAGACAGATTCTAGTTCAAATCCAGGGTAACTACAGGCTCATTTAATCAGTCCATTGAATCATAATAATATCCTGATGGGAAGTTAATCTGTCCCTCTTCTTTGAGTATGGCTCCAGAAACATTTGCAGGGCTAAGTAAACAAATGTCTAAATTACGGTCTGATGTCTCATGCTCCAACACCTAGCTATTATACATATACCACTAAATTTCAGGCTGAGAAACCAAGTGATCCTACTAGGTTGAAAGCATCACAAACCATAAATCTCTCTTTGTTTCTCTCCTATTCCTCTCCCTCCCCACACTTCTCACACACATAAGAATTCTTAAGTTTCCACAAAGACCTTTAAAATAAAGTCAGTTGTAATCTCAAGACTTCAAATACAAATTAAGGCATGCATGTACAAACTTTTTGGAAAGTCATGTATAAGATGAGAAGACTAGAAAAAGGCTTCCATATCCTCTAGCTGGCTGCTTTTCTGCTAATTTTGAGTCATGCCACCTGTTTTGACCAACATCTGGACTAGATTCCAAACTTCTGGACTAGATTCCAAACTTTAATTTGAAAAAAAAAAGTCTATGACCTTGTTGGAGTGGAGTAATGTGGCAAAATGTCCAGTCACTTTTTTGTCCACTAGTTTTTAGTGAAAAAAAAAAAAAAACCTGCCCCTCCCTGACTTTGAGTGTGTTTAGCCAGTGTGCAAAGGCTCACACCTCTGACTGATATAAGTTTGCAATGAAATTATACTGGTAGGCATTTCCCTTTGTTTTTCAGCACTAATATCCAGTTCCTTGGGTCAACTCTAGAAGAAAGTCAAGCTTTTTGATTAAAATTGAGCCAAATCCTGTTTTGCAGAGTTCCTTTCAAAGACTGTGCAGCAAAAAAGTGGAGCCATTGGAACAAAAGAGGAGGAATGCAACAAAGCAAGGTCAAATCTGCAACATAATTATTGGTATTTAATCACTATTCCACAGAGTCTTATTTTTTCTTGACATACATGATGTAGCAGCATTATTTATGTTGATAAGATATCCAGAAAACAATTTTATGAATGGCCATTAGGGTTTTCCCACAGGAAACGGAAGAAGGGGAAACCACCAAAGAAGAATTTAAGCAAGTAGCCAGGAGATGTAGGGAGGAGGTTAGAAGGGCTAAAGCACAGAACGAACTTAGGCTGGCCAGAGACATTAAAAACAATAAAAAGGGCTTTTTTTAAATATGTCCGCAGCAAAAGGAAAAAGAAGGAGACGATAGGGTCGCTGCGCAGAAAAGATGGTGAATTACTCACAGGGGGAAGAGAAAAGGCAGAACTATTTAACACCTTCTTTGCCTCAATTTTTTCCCAGAAGGATACAAGCACTCAACCTGGTGGCTGGGGAGCAGGTGAGGAAGCAGGGGAAATGAGGCATATAATAGATAGAGAGGTGGTACAGGAATACCTGGCCGCACTGGATGAATTCAAGTCTCCAGGGCCAGATGAATTGCATCCTAGGTTATTAAAAGAACTTGCTGAAGTCATTTTGGAACCGCTTGCTATAATCTTTGAGAAATCTTGGAGGACAGGAGAAGTTCCAGCAGACTGGAAGAGGACAAATGTTGTCCCCATCTTCAAGAAGGGAAAGAAAGAGGACCCAAATAATTATTGCCCAGTCAGCCTGACATCACTACCCAGAAAGATCCTGGAGCAGATCATTAAGCAGTCAGTTTCTAATCACTTAGAAAGCAATGCAGTAATCAAGAGAAGTCAACATGGATTTCTCAAAAATAAGTCATGCCAGACTAATCTTGTCTCTTTTTATGATAGAGTTACTGGCTTGATGGATGAAGGGAATGCTGTGGATGTAGCATATCTCGATTTCACTAAGGCCTTTGACAAAGTTCCTCATGCCATTCTTGCAAAGAAGCTAGTAAAATACGGGCTAGACAGGGCTACTGTTAGTTGGATTTGTAATTGGTTGACCAACTGAACCCAAAGAGTGATCACGAATGGCTGCTTTTCATCCTGGAGAGAAGTGACTAGCGGGTGCCACAGGGTTCTGTCCTGGACCCAGTGCTGTTCAATATCTATCAACAACTTGGATGAAGGAATAGAGGGCATGCTCATTTGCAGATGATACCAAAATGGGAGGGGTTGCTAATACACCAGAGGACAGGATCAAAATTCAAAATGACCTGGACAGATTGGAGAGCTGGGCTAAGGCTAACAAAATGAAATTCAACAGAGAGAAGTGTAAGGTCCTACACTTAGGTAGAAAAATTGGAATACAGAAATATAGGATGGGGGACACGTGGCTGGATAGTAGTACGTGTGAAAGGGATCTAGGAGTCTTCATAGACCACAAGCTGAACATGAGTCAGCAGTGTGATGCGGCAGCCAAGAAAGCCAATGCAATTCTCGGCTGCATCAATAGGAGTATAGTGTCTAGATCAAGGGAGGTCTACTCTACTCTGCTTTGGTTAGACCTCATCTTGAATACTGTGTCCAGTTCTGGGCACCCCAGTTCAAGAAGGACATGGTCAAGCTGTCCAGAGGAGAGCGACCAAAATGGTGAGGGGCCTGGAAGCCATGCCCTGTGAGGACAGACTTAGAGAGCTGGGTATGTTTAGTCTACAGAAGAGAAGGTTAAGAGGGGACATGATAGCCATGTTTAAATATTTGAAGGGATGCCATGTAGAGGAGGGAGAGGGCCTGTTTTCTGCTGCTCCAGAGACCAGGATAAGGAGCAATGGATTCAAGCTGCAGGAAAGGAAATTCCACCTGAACCTCAGGAAGAACTTCCTGACGGTCAGGGCTGTCCGGCAGTGGAATATGCTGCCTCGGAGTGTAGTGGAGTCTCATTCTTTGGAGGTTTTTAAGCAGAGGCTGGGTGGCCATCTGTCGGGAGTGCTTTGAGGGTGTTCCTGCATAGCAGGGGGTTGGACTGGATGGCCCCTGTGGTCTCTTCCAACTCTACATTTCTATGATTCTATGATTCTGTAAAGGAAAAGAGCCATCTCCATTATTTCTACCTTCCCTCCATTCCATCTTGCATCCCTTGCAATGCTACCCTGCTACAACTTCCTCCACCTTTTTCTTTCCCTTTTCCTTGTAATTTAGCAACAATGGCACTACTTTCACCTGACTCTGTTTAAAGCAGCACTGGCAGCTATGTCAGACACAGATTCTTTAGAGGGCTGACAGCAGCACAAAAAGAAAAGAGAGAAGAAGACATGAATAGAGGTACAGCTGCAACTGAAGCTGCAAGGGAAGAAAGCATGACAGCAGAATAAGGAAAGATAGGGAAGGGAGGCAGTACTGCAGGTGGGCACAGGTTGCAAGAGAATGAGTGTGGCAGATCAAACTGAGGGGAAAAAAAGGGAAGAAAGCTGATATTGTCATGTCCCATCCCAGGACCCAGACAGCATCCTTTCTGACAGCCACAACACAGAGACATGAAAGGAACAATGCTTAGAGCAGCCAGCATATGTGAAAAAGGGAGAACCCAGGAGACTCAGAGTGTTTATATAGCAAGGACACATCAATTAGGCAAACAGCTAGGGAGTGCTATCAGCCTATATCAACAAGAAAAGGGATTGAAAGACAGTGTTGCAAACAACTGATCTTATCAGTGGAAGCAGCACACCTCACATTCAGATCCCTTGCTTGTGTTCCTGGAAACCTTGACTTTTGCCTTGTGTATGGACTTTGCAACTGGACTGTTGCTCTGAATTTACTATAGACTCTGATTGTGAAAACAACTACTGGTAACTGGCTAACAAACTGTTATAAACTTTGCTCATGGCTGCTGACAAGAGACTCTAATTAGAGAGCTGTAAACCGAGGCTGGCTGTCGAGACTGGATAGATATGTAGAAATGGTGGAGTACAAGCAGTAAGGGAAAGAGGCATAGAGAAGGCATGAAGTGAGATAAGGGAGGGGAAAGGAGGAAAGCAAGGGTGACAGGTGCAACAGCAGAGTGCAAGAACCAAGGCAGGCGGACAGAAGGTAATTGGAGGTACAAGAAAGAGCAGGGTGGTGGTACAAGGTGAGGCGAGGAGAGAAAGAGTGAGTGATACAAGCAATGGTGATCAAGAAGGAGTGAAGGGGAGCTTATTTGAGGTCTGACATGAGGCAAGGAAGGGAGAGGGGTTCAGCTGCAGAACAAATGAGGGAAGCATTGTGAAACATAAAGTCCTGAAGGAAAGAGGAAAGGGAAGACAGAGTGAGAGTTTCAGGGGTATGCAAGGAGAAGCAAAGCACATAGAAGGTGACACAAAATGAAAGAGATGTGATTTGTACATTTTTTTTCCCCTTTCCATTGCATTTATCCCTGTGAATCAAATGGCAGTCACTCTCAGGGTTTTCCTGTGATATTTACATGTCTCTCTACATTTTTGCCATCAATTAAAAAGATAAACTAATGGGTGAAAAAAACCACCAAATACTGCAGTGATCTGATGAGATTATCACTAAAAGTACCTTCAGATGGCAAGAAGTTTTTGTTATCATCACCATACCACAAGGAATGCACACAGATAGTTTGCATGATTCCTATCTTGCTGTTAATCCTATAACAAGAACCCATGGTTCTTAGACAGAGTCATTGGCCATGCTTTCTGGAGGCTTCTGAGACTTTTTAAGTCCAGAAATAACCTTGAATAAAGTTACTCAAAGTACAATATCTATTGCCATTTGGGAGGACACAATACTTTTTCCTTCCTTTATCATTAGTTAACAGTAGCTCAGAACTGTAGTGCTGGAGGAGAGTTCTACAAATAACTTTGGACTGCCAAAAGGATGAATAAATGGGTTCAAAAGGAAGTCAAACCTGAATTCTCCCTAGAAACAAAGATGGCTAAACTGAGATTGTTGTACTTTGGATATATCATGAGAAGCCATGACTCATTGGAAAAGACAATGATGCTTGACAAGGTAGAAGATGGTAGGAACAGAAGAAGACCACATTACAAGTGCATAGACTCAATCAAGAAAGCCATGGCCTTGAGTTGGAAGGAACTAAGTAGGCCTGTTGACACAGGTTGACTTGGAGGCACTCATCCATAAGACCCCCATAAGTTGAAGTCAACTTGTAAGCAATTAAAAACAACTTCAGAGTTACTTGCATTGCTACAACTGTATGTGTAATAACATGTGAATAAAAAACATTTCAAAGCACATTAGCAGAAGAAGGTACTATATATCCACATCTCTCATTATCATTTTCATTATTAGCATATTATAAGTATTGATCTGCCATTCTGAAGACAAATGTTGCTCAATAAGAGGAAATATAACTTCATTTGGAGTAACAAATTCACTGTTTAGCATAGTCAGATCTTGGCCACTGAAAGAAATCATGGCAATGCCTTGATTGTGGAAAAGAAAAATAGAGCTGTCTTACCTTGCAGCTAAGGGTGAGTAGTTCACACACGCATATCTATCATCTGCATACGTAAAGCTGTCAGATACAGACATTACTGATTGCAGTCAACTATAAGCCATCATGTTATGTAACTGAGTAAGGACTGGCTGAGGGAGGCATAAGCACATGCAAAGTAGAAATAGTATTCCAGCATAATGTTCAAGATTGGCACAAGCTCTAAGGTATGTGCAGGAAGCTTTTACAATCCACTGATGCATTGGAGACACTGGCCATTTCCGCGCTAGACTGCTATAGTGCAATTATTCCACTTGCAACATCCTATGGAATCCTGGGGTTTGCAGTTTAGGGAGGGGCCACATGGCAGTCTAGTCTAGTGTGGAAATGGTCACTGTTGCATGTGTGTTTGTGCTGCCTCCCTCCCTGTATTATTCCTCCTCTAAAAAATACAACACACATTGTGGTTCCCTCAAGGTTATTACTGAAAGTAGGTTTTGTTTTATTCTACTTATTCTATTCTACTACTTTATTCTATTTATTCATTCCATGCCAAACACTAATCTAATGTGGTGCAGCGAGTAAAGCTTTACATTGTCATGCTGGATTATATAATGTTGGTTAGATAAACTGATCTTATCTGTTTGAAATAGTAATATAAAAAAGGCCCTTTCCTTGGGTCTGTCCTAGATGTCATATGCACATACACGCACACAAGTACACACATACACATCTTGCCCAGTTCTGGAACTGAGGGAGTGCACCATTCTGTGAGTCTTTTAAAGCAGACCCTTTACAGATCATTTCTCTGTATAGAACCACCCACTGCAGAACACGTTCTAACAAAACCAGGCCATAATTTACTTCTCCTGTCAATCCCATTACTATCTGGTCTGGTAGACTAGAACAAATCAGCTGGCTGCCTATGTAACATTTCTATTGCACCTGTTGTGTAATGGCTGAGGAAATTATAACTCTTAAATAGCTATTATAAATACCTGGAAAATGGTTTATTGTTGTCAAGCCATCAGGGGGGAAATGAACAAAGCTTTGCTAAAATTATACCAAGTATACAAATTGTTTCCATTCTGCTTCCAACAATATCAACAGTCTTTCTTTCATCTAGAAAGGTGGTCCCTAGGCAAATTAGGTAGGAAGGCTATTATTATTAGTTATGATTTTATTGTCAGCCTATAGATAGTGCTCATGTATGTAAAAGTAAAAATAGGTTCTTCTTCGTGGTCTCTGTGCCTCAAATTAGGTAGGAAGGCTATTATTATTAGTCATGATTTTATTGTCAGCCTATAGATAGTGCTCATGTATGTAAAAGTAAAAATAGGTTCCTGACCAAAGTAACTAGCTTACAATATGTGTGTGTGCGCCTGTGTTTTAAAAAGACAGATCACAGGAACAGGGAGCAAAACTATGCAGCTAATTCTGTTGGTTGTCAAAAAAGTGTTTTTCCCCTTGTGGACCTTCTTCCCAACTATCTGAAGGTCTACATGTATAGAGCTTCGAACATTCAGCCTGAAAAACTGTTTGATAATGTTAAATGTTATAAACTGGAAAATTAATTTACAAGCATAAATAGTAATAATTGAAATAATTTAATTCAATGGGTTATTAGTACTGGGCCAGGCTCTGAGATTTACAAAGAATGGCTCTGAGATTGTCACTGTTGGCTTTACTGGCTTTTTCAAAAGACCTGTTTTTGTCCTTGTCTCCAACCCAGAATTTTTTTTCCTTTGTGGACTACAATACCAATCATTGGATTGTTACCTGGGAAAAGTGGGAATCCAGGACATCTGTGATCTCTCAGATTGTGGAAGGCTTTACCAAAACATGGATCTCATCTTACATCCTCTTTAATTCAGTTTGGCACTCACGTGTAGTTCTCATTCCTTTCTACCACTGCCAACACATACATTTTGCTCACTTTTCAAATGTCCTTTTTGTTCAAGATTAATAAGGGGATAGAGAACACTGATCTGCCACAAATGCAGCAATAAAGTGGATGCCTACAGAGATCAGTCAAGGAATCAGGGATAGAAATACTTAATTTGAGTTTTTGATAGTCTCCAGAGTATCCAGAATATTTTTCTGCACGCCTAGATTACTGCCTCCCCACTCCCAACCAAGAAATGTGGCTTGTGAAGATCAATTGTAGAGAACAGGTTTTGCGAGCAGGACAGACCCAAGGATCACAAATACAATCTGTGTTAAATGATCGAGAATCCATTCTTTGACGCACCAATCTTACTGCGATGTATACTGTGGTTCACTAAGATGAAGGTAGACAGGATTGAGATGTAAAAACTAGAAAGGTAAGGGTAGAGGGGAGATTGAGAGAAGGAAGGGGGAGAAGCCAAGTGGGAAAGAAATGGATGATGAGCTTAAGGAGAATTTTTCATTTACTTATTAAAGAGTAATTTATGAAAAAAATTTCAAGGAGTTGATTTCAGTTCACCTCAAAGAATCTTATATATTATACAATAATATACAAAAGAAATCAGTGTAGAATATAATCAATGGGGAGTGGTTACTGAAGAAAATGTACTCCCCTCACCCTAAAGGACTCTAAATATTTTCCTTTCAAATAAGCCCGTGGGGAAATACCTTTCAACCTAAACGGCTTTTTTGAAAGGGACCCCCAAAAATATATAATAATTCTATATTATTCCACAGTACACAATAAAAAACAGACCAGGATATAATCAGGGCTGGAGAAGAAGTTCTGCACAGAGCCCCTCCACAAAGCCCCTAAATGTGTTTTTCCATATAGGCCGTACAAGGGCATTCTTAAAGGGCCCGGGATGCTTGAGTATGTTGGTCCCCTGTCAACCAACCAGATGCCTCCAGATGCCTCACTCCCATCTTAATTCTCTTTTAAGGCTCAATTTTTTACTTCTTTTTTTGCAGTCTTCTTTTTCATCCTTCCTCAAACTTAGCTGCTTCCCTGCTCTGCAAGCCCAACTATCTGACCTGGGGTTCAGAAGGTGCTCTCTTTCCATCTCCCTCCTCTTTACTGCCTTCTCAGAGAAGTCACACAAATTAGTTTGCCTAACAGAGCAATGTGACACATTTCCTTCAATTATATTTTTTTTTCCTCTGGAGGCAGCAAGCCTTCCTATTTTACTGAAAGAGACAGAGGAAGAGGCACCCACACTAATGAATTCTAATAGTGTAATTCACTAAAATGTGTAATTTTAATTTTAAATTTAATTTTACACATTTAATTAAAATGTGTCATCTCATATATCTACAAAACTCTACTGAAATGGGACACGGAGCAGAAACAAATTAAAACCTTAATGGTAAAATGGGTGCAGAACCTCTCCCACTTGATTCCTCTAGACCAATGGGAAAAAACTTAACAGAAGGATGCACTACACAGCATGTCAAGATATTAGAGAAAATCTATACAAGATGATCTATAGATGGTATCTCATGCCTGAACGATTGCCAAAGATATATCCATATTGTTCAAATAAATGTTGGAAGTGTGATACTGATATAGGCACATTTCACTACCAATGGTGGTCATGCAAAAAGGTTAAAAAATTTTGGAATATAGTCCACACTCAAACAGAAAAAAATTTTTAGGATTTCATTTTGAAATGTCCCCTGAGCTCTATTTGTTATCAATGATGAATGAGGATCTAGAGAAAAAAGTGCGGAAATTGATATTATATATGTTGACCGCAGCTAGAATGTTAATAGCTCAAAATTGGAAACAAAAGACCCTCATCTTATTAATCAATTGGGAAATGAAACTCTTTGATATGTTACAAATAGATAGATTTACATATATATTGAAAGGAGTTAATATAGAAAAATTTGTCAAAGATTGGGAAAGAGTAATAGCATATTTCAGAAATCAATGGTTGGGTATCAAGATGGTTAATATCAACTTTTAACATTGTTGAGGTAATACGCAGGAACAGGCAATGTAATATTCAATTGACAGACACCCAAAATACTGTTCAGAAATTTTATTACTTCTCATCCTGGCGGAAGTCAGGATGGTTGGACAGATGTATGTATGTGTATATATCTGTTGTTACATGTATACTTGATTTTGTATGAGCCAATATGAATGTAAATATGTTTGTTTTATTGTTAATAAAATTATAAAAAAATAAAAAATATGTAATTTTGGAAATATAGAAAGCATAATTCAGTATAATTTTGGGAATATAGAAAGTTAGATGGTATCACTAGAAAAAGAATAGTGAATCGATGACGTAATGAGTTAATTAATGAGTTAATGCCAACATCTTCATTTATATTTCTTAAAACACTGACAGAATTATAAGAGAGTATGGGATTTGTCAACACTTGCTTGAGTAGCATTAAAAAAGAAGTTTAAAAATTATTCTAAATATGAGTAGGTCCCTGAGCATTTCTAGAAATAACACAAGATGCTCATTCACATCCGTCATTGGAGAGAGATTTTTTGGGGGTATAGCTAAGATTTAGTTTGAAACTTCAAGAGCCTGTAACTGAATAAATATGAGATCAGATTATATCTTGGCCCAGTATTTATTAAGGTAAAGGATGTTGTACCCTCCAATATTTCAAAGATGAAAACTGGAACATGGGTGGACATGGCACATCAGAATGTGGTCAGAATGGTGTGGCCAGGAATCAAAACGCAAAATTTATTAGTGAAGAAGAACATCGAAAACTATTTTAAGCAAACAAACCCTGGAATTAGGGTTGACCAGTATTCTTTTTTATAAGGAATGTCTCTTATTTGAGCATCAGAAAAGTTGCTCTTTATAGGATTGGCAGCTGTCCTTCATTGTAATGAATGTCATCTTTTTAGGGCTGAAAAAAATTTCAAATGTACTTAGACAGAATAAGATGCCAAAAATCCATATTTTGGGGTGTATACCTTTCATACGGACAGAAACGTATGCATCATGTGAATGTGGAAAATATGCTAATTTTATAGAGAAATACATGGCTAAGTTAACGGAAATCAATACTTCCGTTTGAACACAAACTGGTTAACAACTGAAATCAATACTTACACCGGAGCACAAACTGGTTAATAGCTGCTTCTTGACTGCCAACTTTGCACATCATGAATCTTGACTCCCATATTGCTATTCTGAAAACCTGGCAACATTACCTGGAATATACGTACTGATTTTGGGAAAGCTTTTTAAAAAAAAAAAAAAAAAACTTCTATCAGTAAATATAACATTGTGTGAGACAGGATATGTACACACAGTATGATTAACAGTAAACATAATAATGTATAATATATTATTCTAAAACCAATTGCAATTGCATTCCAAACACCCCCAAAGCAACTTTGTCAGAGTAGCCATGTATAAAGAAAACCCTAGGGATATCTGGAAACAGAGTTGACAGAAGAAAGGTAGATACTGATGAGCTGAGATAATAATCAGTGTACACATAAAGCCCTCCTCTCTTGTCTAGGAATATTATAGAAAGAAATTTAGAGAGACAGAATTACAACTACTTTTGTTTTATGTGTCCTTGAGCAGTTCAAAGGGAGAATCTCAACTGATGGCATGTCAGCATGAGGAAATGATATATCGTACAGTGGTTCTCATGAATGATCTTAGCTACAACAGTCCGAAACACACTCTGTGTTGCAGTTCCTCCTCTCACCAGAGATCCCTTGCTGGGGTGGGTGTCATGAAAATGTCATTTTTTTCCCTTGTTGCCTGCAGTGCCTGCTGCCTAGTAAGTGGGGATTGGGGGACATTCATGACACCTAGATGTTCCCTAAACTAGGGAATACATAAGGATCATGAATACCAACCAGTCACACATAACTGCCTTATTGTATTCCAGTCAAGTTGTCTTATTTCACACACAGGCTGAGAACACAAGGAGGAGAAAGGGGAAATGAACAATCTCATTGATTCCTCAAATCACCTTATCTCTATGCAGGTTGATGGGTTCTACAGGCCAAACACTGCTTTCTGTAATAATTTATGGAACTCTCTCAAGCCACTGGCTAGCTGTTGCATGATGTCTGAACTGTTCATACATTTGTGACAATTTCTCTCATGGATACAACTACCACATTCTGATATGAAGATGTTAATACAGATTAAATAGACTATATCTTGCTTTTAGATGCTTTCAAATTAGGCCTTCTGGGAGACAGAAGGATTTTGTCATTGGAAGGGGCGTAAGTCTCTGTAACTACCATTCTGATCTTCAAAATCTGCTCTAGAGACTTGAAGGATTATGAGGGTGGGGGGAATCTGAGGCAAGAGATCATGTAGGGGCTTCAAGGGAAGAAGAGGGAATGTTTAGGGCTGAGCTGGAAGACTTAATAGATTACCAAACTACTACTATGAGCCAATGTGGTGTAGTAGTTTGAGTGCTAGACTAGGACTTCAGAAGACCAGAGCTAAAATCCCCATTCAGCCATGGACTGGGCAAGTCACACTGTCTCAGCTTCAGAAGAAGGCAAGGCAAACCGCCTCTAAATAAATCTTGCCAAGAAATCCCTATGATAAGTTTACTTCAGGGTCTCCATAAGTCAGAAATAACTTGAAGGCATACAACAACAACAACAATAACAATGATGGAATCTCCAGAAATTGTAGTCAACTTGAAGGCACATATCAGCAATAAAAACTAACTGTACTATTATATGCTAAAAGTATTTTAGAAAAATATGCTGCAGTGAGTGTGGGGAAAAGTTCTCATATGACAATAAGGCCATTTTCACACGGGGGTAAAACCCCGCGCTGTGACGACCAGACACGGAGATCATCTACACCGCGGGGTGCGCAAGAGCGGTGAAAAAAGGGGAGGTTCTAGACCTTAAACCGCTCTCGCGCAGCCGTGGGGGTGGCGCTCCATGTTTTATAAAGACCACCTTTTAAGTGGTCTTTTTAAAACTTGTGCGCGCTACTCCGTCGCAGTGCCCCATTTAGAACTGTAGGGACGCACTAGCGCGTCCTTGCAGAGCTGCCCAGGGGCAGGCTTCAGGCTGGCCCGCTGCCCCGATTGGCGGAGCGCTGCCGGAAGCTGCCAGCCGCCATTTTGGGTGCTGCCGGCCACCGCCGAGCACCACCGAGCGCCGCCGACCTTTAGAGCAGCGAATTTGCGCTGCTCCCCGCGGGAACGGAGCGCCCCACTTTAAGGTAAGCTCCATCCCCGTGTGCGCCGCCCCGTTTCCCCCCTTTCCCTGCCCCCCTTGTGGAAAGGGCCTAAAAGGCAAAAGTCTGACATGTAAGTCCGCTGTATAATGAATTTTGAATTACAGAGGACAAATTTCCAGAGAATATGCAATCTCAGTTCTCTCTGTGCTTAATATTTTGGAGTGACACAGACAGATTAATATTGCTTTTAAATTGTGACATGTGTTTAATAGTGTAAATGTGTTTCTGTCATACATCTTGTGTGTATGCATGCACACACACATGTACATTATTTATTCCTGCTGTAGCAGCTCTCTCCTTCCCTTTTCACTGCTAGTCGTAAAGGAAGTAACCATGTACTGCAAATGATAAATATAGCATCACATAGAAAAAGAAGAAGCATAACACAGATTAGTCACTTTACCCATTGTAGCTATTTTAAGAATGTCTGGGTGGATCTGTTTCCTCGGTTTACTCAAAAAAGCCTCGCTCTAATACTACCTGCAATTTTACATGGGTCAATGCCATTGGTTTTAAGTGGATTATCCACTTGTAGCTCTGAGGTGGGTAATTGTAGCCTCAACATGGATGTGCTGGATATTTGTGGATATCATTAATGCTTTTAGAAAATCTAGTTCTTCGGAATGTTTCTTGTAGGAACTGAATACCTCCACGTTTCTACTGTGAACTCTAACTCTTTGAAGTGTTCTGAAGCTGACCTATTTATCCAACTGGGATATGCCCTTGATCTTTCTTTGTAGTGCTTTGAAGTAATAGCCATTCAGGCTTTGGTTTGCTGATTCCCCGCCCCCTCTAATCCTCATGAGTCTCAACACAAAAGGACTTACAGCCAAAACAATTTGTATCTCACTTCATATTTTGCAATACACATGCAAGCATCGCTCTGTTCTGCTGCCCACTTCATTTGCTGTCTCCTCTCCCATTCACAACCATTTAATAACCTCCCCTTTTTGTTAAAACGCATACCAAGAAACAATTTCCAAATAAATGTAATGAGTAGACAATATATTTTTTGGCTTCCTGACCTCTTGACTTACAGCCAAGCTTAAATGACAGATTTCACTTCCCAATCAGGCATGTGAAACAGAACCAACTGAAACTGTTTCATCCAGGTGATGGCTGCTGAAAAATTTCCAGAAGAAATCAGATGTGGATGTCAAAATAAGTCATTTCCAATATATTGCTATCATTGATGTTGTTGTGTGTCATTTCTATCTCATCATGATCCTAGGGTGAACCTATCATTAGGCTTTCTTTGCAAGATTTCTCCAAGGAGATTTACCATTGCCTTTCTCTGAGGCTGAGAAAGTACGACTTGCCCAAACCAAGTGGGATTTGAACCCTGGCCTTTTGTACTTCTGGTGGAATACTCTAGCTATTACAGAATACATGGGCCTTGTTGAATAAACAATTTCACTTGAACTAAAACATATGGCTTGAGTCGTAATTTCTTAACTCGCCACTTTAAAAGGCTATGAGTAATCTAATAGTTGATATTTACATCTGGCATGATGGAATGAAAGTAGGAGTGGAGGGAGAGTCTTTAGTTTTCTGGCTCTGCCATAAAAACAAAGCAGTCTCCACTTACCGGTTCTGCTGCTGACTAGGGGTCTTTCAGATTGCACAGTTATATCCTTATGATTCCACTCTGTCATTGTTCCATTGTGTGGAATCTTAGGATTTGCATTTTAAGGAGGGATTTCTGGAATTCTCAACCAGTTCTTTCACAAACTATAAAACTCAATATTCCATACAGTGTTGCCGCGGCAGTCAAAGTGGAATCATAGCACTATAATTGTATAGTGTAGATTCTCTCATTATTCCCTAGCTAATTCGTGGAGAAGAAAATATGTCATGATAAAGAGTAGGATCAAAATCTGTAGCTGGATCCTAAGATGGCCATCAGATATAGAATATAATATGTTGCCTCTCACTGGAACTATGTGTGATCACAATGCATTTGTAAAGTGGCTGTGCAGAAATGCTGTGTCTGCAACTATACATTTAAACTCTGTGTTGTTACATTGCAAATCTGTGTAAGATTGATTTAGTGACAAAGAATGTGGCTATCAAAGGTCTTGTGGTTGCACACTGCAGACACCTAACTGTAGACAGTTGCCAATGCCTTTGTCAGGCCCTTTCCACTAGACGGGACTCAGCAAAGTCCTTTCATTGCAGCCCTGGTGGGGAGGGAGAGCATGCCAGGAACACTCCCTTCCGCAGTTTGCCTGGTCCCTGCAGAGGGGAGCGCTTTGGCCCTCCCTCTTCCCTTCTGTAGCATAGCTGGGCATTTGCCATTGCTGTACTGGGGAAGGAGGCATCGCCAGTGCACTTCTGTCATTCTGCATGGCCTGGAAAGGCAGCAGCACAGTGTGATGGTAAGTGTAAAATGGATTTTTTCTGTTTTACAAATACCGCACTTGTGCAACACCTGAGGACAAGATGGCAGCAGGATCGCAACAAAGTCATGCAGAAGCATGACCGCAGAGCACTGCCATCATGTCCCAACTGTGGGCCAGCCACACTGTGCCGAAAGGGTCTTAGACTCAAGGAATCATGTACATAGCAACGGAAGTATAAAGGGAGAAGCTGGGCATGCCTGGTTGAAGCCAGCCAATCAGTCTTCGGAATGTGATGAAGGGGCAGAGCTCCAAAGAGGAAGGCTGCAGCTTAGAGGCTTGTCTGAAAAAAGACTTAGTCAAACCAGTTGGAGACAAAGTGAAGGTCTGAATGGGGTTTGGGAGCTGGGAATGTGGAAAGAGTTCAGAGATTTCATGTTTAACTTATTTGTTACATATTAAATATTTACTGTTTTTGTTTTCTACAACTGTGTCTGATTGTTTAAGAACTGAAAGAGCAGATAAGTCATATTTACTATTTTGAATCCACTGATCAACACAACCAGTTGTTCAGAATATTAGTAACCTTGAGGTCTGATTACCAGAATCAGGGGGGGTCTTGTAGGTAAAAGGGCAAGGTGAGGGACAGGAGCCCTAGGTTGGAACTGCAGGGCTAGGCTGGAGACAGATGCTGTTGCAACTGAGAGGTGACCGTCTAACCTCTGCTTAAAAACCTCCAGCTAAGCATAGTCCACCACTTGTTCCTTGGACTGTAACTCCCAGTATTCTTTTTCATCTGTTATGCTGGTTAGAGTCGATGGAGTTTAGAATCCACATTTCAGCCTTAAACCCAGTCAGTTCACTCCTCAAAAGTCTTTTTCTTCTCCCTTTATCTCTGGACTTTTCTGAAAACATGTGCTCAGACTGGAAAAATATATGCTTACTTCCTTCAGAAAACTGTGTGAATTTCCCTTTATGGGGGGCGGGAGGTGAGGCAGAATAAAGTGATTTCATTTGCTCTTACTCAAAATAGCAGGATGTTGGTTAACTGAATACAAACCAAGGAAAGTCAAGAGGATCTAATTGTTCATGGAGTTGTCCTTGTCTTGAATTGGAACATCTTGAAATGCATTTATTGATGTTGGAAGCACACTGAAGACTGAAAAGTAGCAAGGAATCATGAGCTACTTTTCAGCCTTCAGGTAAATAAGCTCCTGTTTTTATGAAATGTTCCATGCAGTGAAAGTGAATGTTCATTTTGCAGTGTTTTATGAATATTGAAAGAAACGCTGCTAAAAGTTCAAATATTGTTTGTTTAATTGCTCAGTGATATTTCCATGAATATTGACATGCCATTGGCACACACATGGCCTAACATTTTTATTTGTCTTAAATTCATTTTCACTTCTACATTGCTTTCTGACTTTTATCTTGCAGTCTTCCTCTCATTCTTGAAGGTCAGCTGTAGTGGGTATTTGCACTCTAGCTATAGTTTTTGAAGGGTCAGGCCAACAGATCAAGAAATTCTCCATGCAGGTTTTCTCTCCACTGTTGTACCATGTTTGCAGAGCAAAGAAAGAAGGCAAGTTAATCATGTATTATCTACATTTGTGTGGAAGGTACAAAAATATTGTGGGACTATTTCATACTTCTCACCAGAAAGAACTGATTGTGAATTGGCCAGTTCTAGGCTTTCTTCTAGGGCCATTTCACATGATGCACTATGCATTATGATTCCATTTTAACAGCGATGGCAATACATAATAAAGTCCTAAGTATTGTTGTCTGGGGAGGCACTGAAAGACTTTGGCTAAGAATCTTAACTTTTTGTTGTGTGCCTTCAAGTCATATCCCACTTAAGGCAACCCTAATGCTGCTGTAAGTATCATGAGGTTTTTATTGGCATAATTTGTTCATAAGGGCTTGTCCTTGCCTTCCTCTGAGGCTGAGAGAGTGTGACTTGCCCAAGGTCACTGAGTGGGTTTCCATGGCCAGAATTCAAGGTCTAGTCTCCCAATACCCTAGTCCAACATCCAAACCACTACATCACATTGGATCTAGAATCTTACATTCTTTGTTAAAGAATCTTAAATATGTCTCCCTAAACTTCCAAATTTCCAGTCCTAGAATTCAACAGGGTATCGCCATGGAAGTTAAAATAGAATCATAGTGGCATAATTCTGCAGTGTGAAAGGTCCCCTGGACTTTTATAGGCAACCTGCATAGAAATATTACCTATATGAATATATATTACAGATATTTCATATATATATGTGTGTTACACATACACATATGAAAGAAGTTTCCCTAGGCAAGTGATCTGCAAGGGTTAAAGAACAGCAGCTGTCTGTGCTTGACATTTATAAAGAACAGGACCTGCCACCTCTTCCCCTCTGCATGGTTTTCTGGTCAATGTTTATAAAATGGCGTATATCACAGAGTTATCCCTATTTGGAACATTAGGTACGTGATTTAGAAGTTCTGATGAATAGGAAACAATTTTAGGGAGCAGGCTGGGATTGTTTTCTACTCAGTCTGTAGTACCAAAATAACAAGAACCTCGTCCTTGAAGGAGTAGTGGATGAGATTTCATTGAGAAAATACATGAAATGTCTACCATAGAACTTGTACATACTGTATAGTACTAGGGGGTCTTTACAGCAGAGGTGATCCTGGATCCTGGAGCTTCTCGACACCTGCCATACACTGTTGGATGATTTCTACTTGTTGGGGAGATGTTTGTGGTAAAGCATGATGGATCTGGAGTTTATAAAAATAGCTATTCTTTAAAAAAGACTTACATGTTATATTGAGCTGTGCTTCTCAGGCTATCTGATGGGAAGGAGTGCTAAATATATATATTTATTCCAATGTGACTAAAGATAAATTTGTGTCCATTGAAGACAACTGTTCCTTTTTTTCTCCCTGGAAACCTTCCAGTGACAGGCAGCCAATGGCTCAGGTCCTGGCACAAATCCAGGGACCATGGCTTTGAATAGCACTGACCTAGACCACCTAACTGTTGCATATCCCCATATGGTGTACTGCTCTTGGTGTGAGCAGAGAAGACTGTCTTATTCTAATATTTTGAAAAGACAGCCAACTGTATTGTTGTGTGTCTTCAAGTAGTTTCCAACTCATAGCAATATTAAGGTGAACCTGTCATGGGGTTTTCTGAGGCTGAGTGTGTCACACACCCGAGGTCACCCAGTGGATTTCCATGGCCAAGCGGGGAATCAAACTCTGGTGTCCTTGGTTATAATTCCATCCTTAAACCACTACACCATGCTTGTGAATGAACATTTTTTCCTGGCTTCTGCCCCATAGGTCATTTCTGGAAATTATCTCGTACTCATAGTTTCTGTACGGTACAAAATGGGCAAATAGAGGAAAAGTGCTCTAAAGATCTAGTCTTGCTCCAGAAGTATTGCATCTAAGGAGGCTAGAAGAGCACCTTATGAAGGCACCTGATGAAGAATCTTTTCTTCCTTCCGTTGCTAAACTTGTCCTCCCTGGCTGCTTGTAGGGAGTCAGTAAGCTTTTAGCATAATAGGTTGAAATGAGTCAGAGGAAAGGGTAGAGAATGGTGCGTGCGTGTCCAAATGTTGTCTTGCTCCTGCTTCCAAGTACCCCTGTTGAGGACTGACTGTAAATCAGTTTGACATTTGCCTCAAGAGCAAGAACTTTGTTGACATATCCTTACAATGAAAATTTAAATCCTCTCCTCTCCACTGTGATAAGGGATATACAATGTCAGATAACAACTATTCCTGTGATATTCGGGGTAGGAGGGAGGGAATGAGTCAAGGTTAGAAGAGGTAGAATTATAGCACTTTTCGCACATAATGTGTTCAAAAACCCAGATAATTTAAGTGTCAGTTTTGAAAGGCTTGTTGTCAAAAGCTTCTTTTTGACTTTGTTCTGACTTGAGGGGTGAAGGAGTGAGCTTCGCTGAGCTCACACTGAAATAAGAACTATACCTAAATATGTTAATGATGATTTTTTGAAACATAAATGGCTTAGAACCTAACTATTGGAGAGAACGCCTCAAGTTATATGTACCTGCCTGATCATAAAGATATGATGAGATGGAGGAACTTCTCTCCATCCCACGACTGGAGCAGCAGTATACCATGTGGAGATATGGAAGAGGTCTTTCTTGGCTGTTGCCCCACTTTTGGAACACGCTCTCTCTGGAAACCCAGCAAATGCTGATGTTGCCCTTATTTTGTTCTCTAGTTAATACCTTGCTGTCAATTAAAAATTTGAGGCCTAGTGAAATTGTGACTAGATTT